>JAHUTJ010034107.1:0-20219 GCA_036250325.1 Characodon lateralis
ACAATCTTTCACCAGTCTTGCTGTGTGTATTGGTGCATTGTCATCCTGATACACGGCACCGCCTTCAGGATACAATGTTTGAACCATTGGATGCACCTGGTCCTCAAGAATGCTTCGGTAGTCCTTCGCAGTGACGCGCCCATCTAGCACAAGTATTGGGCCAAGGGAATGCCATGATATGGCAGCCCAAACCATCACTGATCCACCCCCATGCTTCACTCTGGGCATGCAACAGTCTGGGTGGTACGCTTCCTTGGGGCTTCTCTGGTATGTCACCCATAATGCTGTGCTCTTACCGTGCTAATTGAACCTTCACCCTCTGCTCTTACTGGTGCAATGTGCAATTAATGAAGACTGGCTACCAGGCTGGTCCAATTTAGCCTTGAAACCTCCCACATTAAATGACAGGTGTTTCAGTTTCATTGTCCAACCCCTGTAAATACTATTTCAAAATGGATGAGTTGAATGTTTTCAAAAATGTTTGGGATTGTGAAGGTACTTTGTTCATTTTAAATTATGATGAACTTTTATTTATGAATGTGTTGATCTGAGATGAATGTTTATTTGGATTATCACTGAGTGAATAAATGAGTTTTTAAAAAATCTAATAAATCCTTTCTTTCTTTCGAGTGCGCATGCGTGGGCGTCTGCTGCATGTAAAGAGGAGAACGAGTGTGAGGTTTTCTGAAGGTTTACAATTCACTTGCCCAGTGTAGGATATATGTCATAAATTCACAGTGATCCTGTTTCTTATGTTTTTAAAATGAATGTAAAGGAGTGAGAATTGTGGAAAGGTCTAGAAGTCTTACATGGAAAGTGTGAAGAAACTCTTCTCTGTGATCGCAGGTTATTGCATACTTAGAGCGGCGGTACAGAATTTTTGGGGAGACTATTGACATCGCAGTCGGCAATTGTTTGGACAGGTTCGCCAGAGTTATCAAGGTTTGTGTTGGTAACATTAACTGTGTTCTTCTTCTTCTTGTGTATGTGAATCCTTGTTTATGGATCTCCTTCCAGATTTCGAATGATCCAAGTCCAGGATACAACATAGAGCAGATGGCTAAAAAGTGAGTGGAACCATAAAAATCCTTCATCACAGAGAGCCAGATGGGAAATGTTCTGTGCTTTTTGTTTTCTTATTACAGAGGAACACGATATGTGGAGCTGCCATACACCGTAAAGGGAATGGATGTGTCTTTTTCAGGGATTTTGTCCTTTATTGAGGTTAGTGTATCACATACACACTTGCATTGCCGTGCAAATGCTTTTCACATTTTGTCACATTCTAACCACCAAACTTCAGTCTATTTATTGGGATTTTATGTTATAGACCAACATAAAGTCATGAATCATTTTGAAGAGGAAGGAAAATGATGCATGGTTTTAGACAATTGTACTTGTCCCTCTTTACCAGGATATGCCTAAGTAAAATCCTGGCCATCTAATTGCTTTGAGAAGCCACCTAAATTAATAAAATTATAAATAAATCTTTTGCAGAGAACAAACAGCATCATGAAGACCAAGGAACACAGCACAGGTCAGGGAGAAGTTTAAAACAGGGAAGGGTTAGAAAACAACAGTCCCACCTTTGGACATCTCACAGAGCTCTGGTCATTATGGAAATAATATAGCACGAGGCCACACCTATCAAGACATGCCTTTCCAGCCAGGCAAGGAGAGCATTAATCAGAGAAGTATCCACGACGCTTATAGTAACTCTGGAGGAGCTGTACAGATCCACAGCTCAGATGGTGGAACCTGTCAACAGGACAACTATTAGTCAGCTACTCTGCCAGTCTGGTCAGTGTTAACAATGCTGCAACATGGTGCATTAAGGGACAAGCTTTAAATATGGTACCCATAAAAAACAGAAAATGGAAGGAACTAATGGCACAAAGAAAGGAAATAAGGAGACAAGAAATGACAGAAGGGACGGCAAGACAAAGTATTAAAGGAAGGACAAAAAAAAAGTATAGAATGAAGGACATAAGAAAGAAATGGAGACAGGACACAAGGGAGGAAAATGAAGAGAGGTAACACACAAGAAAACAAGGAAGGAAGAATAAAAGAAAGAAGCGAGGAAACGGTAGGAAGGAAAGATGGAAGAGGTGTGGGGACACAAGAAAAAGGAAGGGAGAGTATAAGTAAAGATAGGACGGGAGGAAAGCCATGGTACAAGGAGGAATGGAGACAGAAAGAAGGACGAAACACTGGGATGGTCACCAGAGAGAAAAGATGGAAGGACATGAGGAAAAGGATATAGGATAGAAGGACACAAAGAACATGGAAGACAAGACTCAAGAAAGGAATGAATGAATAAAGAAATTACATAAATGAGGTGGGAAGGTATGGAGTTAGGAAGGAAGAAAGGAAAGACAAAGGACTTTTAGACAATGGAATGGGCGTTACAATCTGTAAATTCAAGTATATGTCCACATGTAGACCTGGTAAATAGTGAAATCTGTGTAGGAACCCTGTTTACAACCAGTCTGGCATACAGGTCTAATAATTGTTTCTGCTGACAGGAAGCTGCTAATAAAATGCTGAGGTCCGGTCAGTGCACAACAGAGGACCTGTGTTTCTCCCTTCAGGTACTCCGAACTGTCTGAATCGTCACATAAGGACTGTAACCAAACAAATGGATCTAACTACTAAACAATCCAGTGGTCATACTTTAGGATGTTTCACATTCAATATTAAATCAGTGATGTGCCCAACCTTCCTCTAACTCTGCAGGAAACCGTGTTTGCCATGCTTGTGGAGATCACAGAGAGGGCCATGGCTCACTGTGGTTCTCAAGAGGTCCTTATTGTCGGGGGAGTTGGCTGTAAGTACATCACAATTTAGTATCTGGTTTGTTTCTGCAGTTGCTTGCTCCACAAATGAAAGAGAGGGAGGATATTAGTGTGCACAAAGCATAGTCAGGCTCATTATAGGTGTCCAACATCACTCAGTGAAAGGGTAAGCCACAAAAGCTCATTACCAAAGAGGTTATTAACAGAGGCTTATATCCTGTCTCATTAATGGAAAGAAAGTTCAGTGGAAGGAGAAACTCTGCTAGAAATATGTGCACAAAAAGAGTCAACTCAAGAGTTTGGGATATAGACAAACAACTGATGTTTGTCAGGAGGAAGAAGAAACACTAATGGATCTACTAAGTTCAATTCAGACAGGTTAATGGGAAAATATTAATTCTGCATTTTACTAGTATCCATTTAATTCCCTCCTGTAATCTTTGCTCACATACTGTATTTTAGAATTGCTGAATTCCCAGAACACCTGCTCTCATTCATGTATTTTATTGCTTTTATCAGAAAACAATTTTGATAGACATGGTCCATTTAGCCATTATGTGTATGTTCCCCTTTAATAAAACACTAACTTCATTTAAGCAGAGTAGCTAACACAAATCTAAAATCACATTATACATCGTCAGGGTGAGCCTACCTTCATGGTCGTCATGTAAAAAAACAGCACCATTCAGTTCAATGTTCTGAAAGATGGGAGCAGCAAAACGTGTTCCTGCACAACACCGGCTCTATGTAACAAGTGAAGCAATGTCCGTTTCCTCCACAGGTAACCTGCGCCTGCAGGAGATGATGGGGGTGATGTGTAAGGAGAGAGGAGCCAAGCTGTATGCCACAGATGAGAGGTAAATAAACTCATCCATCACCAAGCAACATTTGTTACCACTTCCATTAAATTTGCTTTCTTGTTCATACTCCCAGCATGCACCCAGTAACTGCAATGGAATAACTGCAAATATAAACAATGTTTATTGCATTGTCCAAACTTTCTTGCTCTGCAGATATTGTTCACCACCCAGTGTTGTCATGCAAGACATTAGAGCCATTACTGGTCATGCTAAAAGTAAAAAAAAAAAAAACAGGATAAGTTCCTTGTGTGAAGATGTTCAAGTTCTGTTCAGCAGGTTTTCCTTCTCTGATCCCTCTGTGCCTCAGGTTCTGCATAGACAACGGAGCAATGATCGCTCAGGCAGGTTGGGAGATGTTCAGAGCCAATCAGGTCACAGAGCTGGAAGACTCTTGGATCACACAGAGGTAACTTCAACAGTTAATGTTTTAGGATTCATCTTTCTCGGCCCCGTATCCAGCTGATGTCACCTTGTTGATGACTGCTGCAGGTACCGAACAGATGAAGTGGAGGTGACGTGGAGAGATTGAGTGGACTGGAATCATTGGTTTGTTTTTCAGCCACCAAGCGGAGAGTCCCACCTGGCTCAGGAAGGGAAACCGAAATCCAAGTTTTGTACACCTGTTTCAAGATAACATTCTATATTTTTGTAAGCAACCATGGTTATCCAAAAAGCACCGCAACCAATCAAATGTTGTACCCCAACCTACAGGTGAGCTTGAATATAATGTATTGTCAAAGTGCTCAAACTTACCTGGACTCTGTATGTTTAAATAAAAACAACTCAAACTTTCAAAGTTTATTCATTTTTATTAAGCAATACTTTCTTACGTTCCTCCATCTCCAGTGTAATTTTTTGCTTTAATTCAAATCATTTTCAAAACCTAGCACACAGAACATGACGACATCCCTTATGGATTTAAACATTCACCCAATAGGAACCAAATAAAAAAACAAATGAGAACACAGCATTAAGATCTGTGGGGTGAACTGTTCTGTGCCTTTGACTACACCCCTCTGTAAACTGAAGACATGATACTGACAACCCCTGCATTCATAAAGATCAAGTAGGTACAGGACATTCATCTGGTTTAGAATTGAAAACGGGGAAATAAAAAAATCACCGAGGGCTTCTCGCGCACAGGGACTGGTCAGTTTTAAACAAAGTGCTTGATTGACCACTCGCTTTGCAGAGGACAACGTTTATTAAAACCGCAGCTTTCAAAAGGGAACAAAAACATTAAATTAGACTCCTCAGATTGTTAAAAGAAAAAACAATGGGGGGGGGGGGGGGGGGGCAGCTTTACAGGAAGAAGCTAAAACAGGAATGAGGTGATTATTTAAGGCAGGCTTTCTATAAGGCGTTAAAAAAAGTCCATTGCTGTAAGATCTCAAAGGAGTTAGTCCAAAGTGTCTCAGTGTGGCTTTATGTGAAGACATCATCCTGAGTGCAGCTTGTGAATGGGACTCAAATTTGTCCATCTTTTGTGAGTATAAATGTGTGTGAAGGTGTGTGTTCTGTATGTGTTTTAAAGCTCTGTGTCAGTCACACTGCTAGGCTGGGCGCTCCTGGGTCTCCTTGTACCAGTTAACTCTTTTTGGATCTGCAAGAAAAACATCAAAAAACAGAAGAATCTGACAGATCAGCTTGGACTGTGCAAAAAGATTTACTGCAGCTATAGCGAACTAAATCCATCGCAACAAGATTTTTATGTTTGGTTTTTGCAGGTTTTGGTAACAACCAGTAATGAACCATGATTTATTTTTTCCTTTCGTGTTTCAATAGAAAGTATACCAATAAACAAGAAAATCGTATTTCTAATTCCATGGCCAGCAGGGGGTCGATACCTCAGAGGTGTTCTTCATTTTATTTTGTTATTGCAAACTAAAAGAAGTAAACTAATTCTGAAGTTGTTTTAACAGGTATTTAAAACAATTTAAGTGCATCAGAAACACCACCATACATGAACAGACAGAGGGAAACTTTGCCAGCACCGCTTAAGTGTCTGAATAAGAGGGCTGATTTTAGGTTTGAAGCTTTAATAAATAGGAAAAGCAAATGTAAATTTCTATTCATCTGTTTTAACAACAGTTTGTATTTCAAGTCAATATTTCTTAATTCAAACACCGATAAAATAACTTTTTTTTTATTACAGTTACCAAAGTATGCATGGCCTAAATTCAATTCAATTTCTTTATTAAAATAAGTGAAATTGTCAGCTTACCTTTCTTCTGTCTGTTACAGATAATATTCCATTCTACAGAAAAAAAAAATGAAGTGAATTAAATTTCTGTTTTGTAACTTTTAAAAGCCAGTGTACTGTTCTTGAAGCACCCACCTCTATTGTGATAGTTCAAAGCTTCCACTAGATGGCGACAACTAAGTAGGAGGTCCCCGTTGGCCTCCACCTCTGCACATGTGACTGCCTCAGAAACAGGAACGGGAGTTTCCTCCGGGAGCTGAAATGTGAGAGCTGCATCATTCTGTAGGTCTGCTGGGTGTTCATCTGTGTCCAGAAGAGGACTAGCAGCAGGGTGAGGCAGGGGTCCTTCTGAGATTGGCTTAGCTTCACTAATAAAACTTAAGCCCCACTGGTTCTGCAGCAGGTCACCAATGGCGGGGCGGTCCTCCTCCAGTGTTCCGCTTGTTGCTCCTGCCTTCACCTTAGAAGCGTAGCTCACAGCAGGCTGCAGCTTGGCAGGACTGTCCTGCACAGGAAAAGCAGGTGGGGGCTTGAGCAGCGACAGACTGTCCTCCACCCACTTCTTCTGGTTAACCCTTTGTGGCCGCTCCACGACCCGAACAGCACCCTTCTGACTCTCCCTCCGGATGGAGCGACCTTTGTGAGGCTGGGTTTTACGCTCTTTCTCCCTGCGGAAGCTCTGGCCGTGAGCGTGGCTGGGGCCGTTCGGCTCGGCCTGAAGCGAACGCTGTCGTGGAGTCTGGTCGCTTCCGGAGATAAAGCCTCCTCCTCCTCCTCCACAGTGACCTGAACCAGGAGACAGGCGACGGTTACGGATCTGGGGCTCGGACTTGGTCGCTGACACGAGGACTGCTTGGTCACACAGAGTTTCTGACTCGCACACAGTGTTGCTTGCTTCCCATGTACCTGAAAGGAAATGGTTGACATGTTGGTGAAATGTCTCCTGTTGTCATATATGCATTCCAGAAAACACCCCTCAGTGTTACTGCTAATTTGATTCAACTAGTACCAATATTCTAAGGTAAAACCATAACCTTAATTGTGTAACCACTGCCCTGAAAAGACCCATTTGAAAATGGGTCCATTTGTGTTTGTGGCGCTAGGATTGCTGTGACATGTCATCACCTTCCTCGTTATCACAATAGCGCCACAAAATATTGTGATAAAGTTTTAAGTTCATTTTGCCCACCCCCAATCAAAATAGAAATTATCAAGCTTAATGTTTTTATAGATGAAATTTTGTATTTTTGCCCATTTAACTCAATTAATACAAAACAAAATTAATTACAAAGAAAAGAAAAACATTTATTGTTGTGCACATGGATACAAAGTAGAAGTAGTGCTGTTCACCAATTCATACCTGTGGCCTGCCATTTGAGAAGAAATAAGCCTGTCTGCCACGAGACATTTCACATCGACCATGTTTCAAGATATTTTCACACCTATGTTGACCAGTGACACTTTCAAGGAATTATCCATAAACTTTTAGGAACAGTGGTTATGCAATTTCAGTAAATAATATCCACCGGTAGGAGATCACAGAGTTGTCTCGGTTTGATCAGCATCATGCAAAATTGACAGAAAATAGACGATCTAATTCCAACATTTATTATTCATGCGCACAGTTCACTACCAAGAAAGAAAAAAAAAAAAAAAACAGGCAGTATGCAATGACTTGTTTACAGCTGTGAAATGGAAATAGGAATGAAAATAAAACCTCACAGGGATGAAATGGGGATGCTACTTGGCAAAGGGGCACCATCACTTAACTTTGCTGTTTATGTAATCAGACAATGGGGGCGGATGACACGTTTCTTGTGACTTTTCTGTGAAAGTCAAGATTAAACCAAACAACAGCTCCCTGTTGTCTGCCTGTTTATCATGTACAGAAAAAAAAAAACAACTTGTCTGGAGGTGAACAACATTAAACTGTGTGAACAACTTGAATAACAGTCAATAAATTATTCACCTTTATTTATCAACTCAGAAATAACACAAGCTTCAATTTAAATGAATGTGAGCTTTGGTAAAGCTCTTAAACTCCATGCATTATACTGACGCTGATCTTGACACAATATTATACTACTAATTAACTCGGTCTCCATCTTGAGTAATGGGGGAAAAGATGAATCACTGGATTCAGGGTTTACTGGAAAAAAACCTGGCTAAATTTTTTTTTTTATTGCTAAACAACCACATGACCCAAAGAGAGGCTGACGTAATTATCGGTCATTTTCGATGGCAGGCCATGCTAGATGTAAATACGTCTTGGCTAAACTTTAAACATGCGATTAACGTGGTTATGGAGTGATATGTAGCAGTAGGATGGCACATTTTAGGTACAACCGCATTTGCGGCGCCGCAGTTTAGACAAGTCCGCCGACCCCGTCTAGCACGTAGGAACAGAAATTTCTAGAAACTAGCCTCCACTCATCTAGTTTCTTTAAACAAGAGTCAAGACTCGCTGCCTTCGGAACACTAGTTTCGACGAACACCGCCACGTTGTGAGCCATTAGCTACAAATCTCACTTCGAAAAAGATAGCCAACACTTCTAGCTAGCACCGGCGTTAGCAAACTAATTAGTAGCGCCAAAGTGCAGCGAACTAAACTCGATGGATAACGTCATGCTGTTGAACATAATATACAAATCTGCCTAATAGTGATATAATAAAAAATGCAATTGAGGTTATAACCTAAATACTGATCGCCTTTACGGCTTAACGGTTAATAGCCGAGCTAAGCGAAGTCAAAGTTTCGTAACCCCCCTCCAGCCTCCATTCAAAGCGGAGACCAGGCTGCCTTCGGTATCGCTAGCTCAGATGCTAACGCCGCGGCGAGATAACTTAACTAGCTCTGAAAGTTGAAACAAATACCACCACACATATTCAAGGGTTGTACAAACTCACCGGTTTTGATATGCATGTCTTTTTCCTTCACGTGCCGATGAACTCAACCCGTTAAGCAACTTTTGTTAACAAGGTTGATTATAACGACGGGCTCGCTTGCCTGAGTATAACCACCACCCGGAAAACGACACGGGATATCTAAACTGCGAGCGGAAGTCCCTGCAAATAAAGTGGTCCGGCGGGAAACTTGGGAGGGAATTTTAAAATTTCAAACTGAAGACGCGACCCCGTGTAATGGACACGTGGTACAAGTGAAAGGGCAGTGTGCAGATTTCGCGTAAATGCATCCAAATGTTACGTTCACTGCTATAAATATAACAGAAAACAGCAATAGGAAGCATTACTGCCATCGCGCATGTATTGTATCCCGTTTTCTTTTTTTACAGAGTTGCTTCAGGTTAATTCCCAGTGTGTACAGATGACTCAGTCCAATCTGCCCCATGGCTAATTCAGACCTCAAATTTATTTAGGTTCTGCTCCCCGTTTGGGCCACCTGACTAACTGTTGCCAGCTTTTCAGATGGGCGTGGAGTTAGGGGTTGTGCCTGGTGTCCATATCTTTAAGTGGGGTGTTATATGTACATATTTTTTATCTTTACGAAACAAATGGAAACTAAGTTTTGGTTGGTAACTTAATGACTTTGTCATGAAAATAGTTGAACGAGCTGCATAGTCAGTGCTTTATGGTTTTCTTTAAGAGACGTATGCAGTTGTGTGGTGGTATGGCGTAAGAGCAACGGCCTCTCCCTGTAACATCACTGCAAGTATATGCTGAGTGGTCAAGACCTCATTGTCTGAATACCACTGTTTAAAAAACCATATACAACAGTGTGGAAAACGGTGTTTTTTGAGTGCTGACACTTTCCTTATTTGTTGTGAGATCTATCTGGATAGAGCGAGACACAGAAGAAAGGTTTGAACTGGCCATCTTGAAATGTGTTGGATTTGGATCTCTGATCCAACCAAAATCCTTGTGAGCCACGTTTTACAGGTAAATATTTGCTGGACATTTAAAACTGTTTCCTCAAGTAGCTAATGAGTTTAAATTCTTGTGTTCCTCTGGTGGGTATGAATTGATGCAGTTTGTCAGACTTGATTTTGCGCCTGAAAAGGCTGGGGAACAAAACGAAATGACCAGCACCTGCAAGGATCCGTGCTGCTTGGTCAATATTAATATGACAGACTGATCATTTTACAATGAGATCACCTTTGATCTGTCAGAACGTCCCACTATCCACCCAAAAATGATTCTTGGGATTACCTTTGACATAATCTCTGACAAAATTGTAAAGCGTACTGCATACAACTTGGCAATTTCCTGGTTTACAGGCTCTCAGTGGAGCTGTAATCTTTTATATTTCCTCCACCAGCTGCTTTTGTCCACTGACAGCCCCTTCGATACCCTAACCCTTTTTGGAGTTACACCAGATTTTAACAGAAAAGGCATTTAAATACAGGACTTATTCCTTATTTTTGCTGTGTGATGTTAGTGTCATCAAACACTGAAATATTTTTAGGTAGAGTATTCCTTAATTATTTCTTGCACATTTCCATCACAGGTTTCAACAGACCGGATGGAAGAAAGGGAAGAAGAGGACAGATAGATGTTAACAGATGGTGGCCAAACACACATGGATGACACATGAGGATACGTTTGACAGTGGAATAGGGCATAAAGCACCTTTTTTCCCATAATCCCTTATCCATCAAATAATTATTGAAAGACACCTAAATCAAATTCCACTTTTTCAGACCATGTATAACCTACTTGTTCTCCATACAATCGCTGATTGGTGTTTGCATATCTGTAGGTTGTTGGCAGGAAATAATCATCATTCGGTAGTACATAGCTTTAAGGAACCTCTCAGAAGATGATGTAATTTATTTCATTTATTCTGCTTGCCCCTTGGTACCTGGTATTAAGGTACTGAATATATAATTCAATCTGAAACAAATCAAGAGTTTTTATTAGTTACAGAACTGAAGAGAACTGTGGTTTTCCAAAAATGGATTTAATCAAAATTAGCTGTACCAAGATGAAAAACGTCCAAGAGCTCAAAGACCAAATGATTCTACAGCCACGGCCTTCTCCACATGTGTCCTCAAGTGTCTCTTTAGCTTTGACGACGTGGAGAAGCTTTTTTTACAGAGGAGGCAGCGATGTGTCTTCTGCCCGGTGTGTGTCCGGATGTGCATGTTAAGGTCAGAGGAGCATCTGAACCTCTTGTCACAGTCTGAGCACAAGTAAGGCCTTTCTCCTGTGTGGATACGCTTGTGGAGGAGCAGCTCACCAGAGGTGACGAAGGCCTTGCCACACTGGAGGCACTGGTGAGGTCGCTCCTCGGTGTGGGTAAGATTATGGCGTAGGAGCGAGTTTGACTTGGAGAACCTCTTCCCACAGTGGGAGCAGGAAAATGGACGCTCGCCTGTGTGGCTGTGGAGGTGCTCTACTTGAGAGCGGTTTGATTTAAAGCTCTTCGGACACTGAGGGCAGCTGAAGGGTCGAAGGCTGCTGTGGGTGCGCTGGTGTCTCGATAGCTCTCCCATAGTGAGGAACCTCTTTTCACACATCACGCAGACGAATGGCCTCTCGCCCGTGTGGACTCTCTCGTGGCGTGTAAGGCTGGCCAGCTGGGTGAAAGTCTTTTCACAGGCCAAGCAGCGGAAAGGCTGCCCAACGTTGTGAGTGAGCTGTCCTTCGAGGATCTGGAGCTCTGTGAAAGTCTTGCCGGAGGGGAAAGGCCGCTGCCTGGTGTGAATCTGTCGGTGCTTGTTCAAAAGCCTCAAGTGTGAGAAGCTCTTCCCACACTTGCAGGCGAACAGCCGCACACCTGTGTGTTTCAGCTGGTGCCTCTTAAGGTCTGAGGCGCGGCTGTGGATCTTCTCACACTGGTAGCATCTGTACTGGCGCCTCACCACGTGCCTCTGCCTGTGCCTCAGTCGCTCCAGGATGCTCTCGCCACATTTCTGGCACTTGTACACCCCACCCTCTTTGTCGGTGGTCTCGTCCGCAACTACCACCTCTGTTGTTATATCCAGTGGTGGGTCGTAGTTCTGGCTGCACACAGTGCGTTCCAGATGTAGCTTGAGCAACCCCATCTGGGTGAAGCGTTTGCCACACTGGGAGCAGAGGAAGGGACGCTCTCCAGTGTGGATGCGTTGATGTCTCGTCAGATCCCAGGAGTTCTTAAAGGCCTTCCTGCATTCCCCACAGGGGTACGGCCGCTCATCTGTGTGGGTGCGCTGATGACGAGTCACATCCGAGGCCCGTGTGAATGTCTTGCCACAGTCCGGACATGCATGAGGGTCTGGCCTGTCATGGATGGGGAAGGGATGTGGGAAACTCGTACGTGGGGGCTTTTTCCTTGGGGCTGGAGTTTGTTTTTCTCCTCAGGGTGACTGTGCTCGATGTGCTGCTGCAGGTATGATTCCTGCATGTGGGAGAACGGACACTCGGAGCAGGCAAAGACCTGGGTGGACATCTCAACTGTTGTACCTGTGCAGAAGACAGATGAGAAATCCAGCTTCTCATTACAATTTGGCCAATAGTACTCAAAGCATCACACAAAAACTATTTATAGGAAACAAATAGAAGACAAACTTTGTTTATATCAAACATTCATCACCCAGTGTTTGCTGAATGTCCAGTTTTCTATAGTATTTAATGGCCTAATATAAAAATCATACTTTATTAGTATGCAGTCAGGGCTAATACTTTTGAAAGTTACACAAATACTCTCCGGGTTCAGTTTTGTAGTTAACACTTTACGTTGTTTTAAAATATCATCAAGATGATCAGATGCCAAATAATTAAATGTATAGCTTAGAAAGTTCTAACAGAAACCCCTTTTCACTGGATGGCTATGCCGAACATGGTCTCCAAAGAAAAACATGCAGCCATCATCGACTTGCATTGAAGTGGCTTCACCTGTCAGAAAACTGCTGCTCACAATACTGCAGCTAAAAGAACAGTTTTCTGGACCATTAAGAGCTTCAGGTGCATTAAACAAGACTTCAGGATGTCCCAGAGCTAGCCCTAAGACTGTCGCCTACTGAGGAGCGAGCTGGAGCAATGTGTTGCCACCAGTGCACAGCTTGACCAATATTGGCAGCAGGTGAGCTTAACTGTATTTATTTGGTACATGTGGAAAACCAATTTTCTGAAGAAGAAACGCTGAAAGCCAACACAAGTCCCGTGTCCTGGCAACAGTGAAGCACCCTGATATTATCCCTGTGTGAGTGGGCTTACTCCCAATTCTGCCCAAGAAACAAAGAATGGATTAAAAAGTTCTTAAAGAGCAACTACTTCACCAATCCAGAGACAGTTTATCGATGATCTGAGCATTTTGAAGAATTATGGAACACTGTGTAACGTAATAAAGACTGAAAAACCATATAACATTTTGACCTGTTGTAGCAAAGCAACCCAGATCTGAACGCCATTGAGAACCTATGGTCAGTTCTTAGTCAGGATTTGGTACCGCATGATAGAAGGAACAACAAAAGTAACCAAAAATAACACAAATCACCAAGAACTGCCAGACTTTAGGATTTATAGTTGAATCCTAATAAGTTCCTGATTTCGTAAATGACTCAGATTTTATTCTTAGTCAGTTCTTGCAATTCTTGAGCCATCTGGAAGTCGTGGAAAAGGTTTTGAGCTGGTCAAAGTTTTGGTGAATTCCTCAATTCAAAAAATCTCAGTTAATCCTTAACAAATTCAAAGGCCATTCTTAGGTATCGTAAGCTATTCCTGTTTGATTCTTAACTCTGTGTGGAATTCATCAAGGATTGTCTTGACCACTCAGAGCCATTGTTCCTTGACAATACTCAATTAATCCGAAGTTCAAGATTTATCTTTATCTTACTTGTACTTGTGTCGTAACTGTATCTTATGGAGTCACAAATTTCAAGAATCCTCACGAATCCCACAATTTCGCAGTTCTTGGCAATTTGTATTATTCGTGGTCTGTGTAAAATAGTTGCATTACAGAGTCAAATGTTATGATGTAGTGGCAAGTTTTGTAAAAAATGTTGCTAAATAGTTTAAATATATAACTTTTGTTTTTTTTATTATGAAAATTAAGCGGTAATATTATGAGAATAAAGTCGGTACATTTCAAGAATGAAGTCTGAATTTTTATGAGAACTCTTACAAAAAGCGCAGTCTTCCATACATTAAAATGAGGTATGTTGAGCATCTTGTGAAGTTATACTTATCTTAGTAAGAATAAAGTCGTAATATTATGAGAATAAAGTGGAAGGCTAATATTACGAGAATTAAGTCATAATATTCTGAAACAGTTGTAACATTACGAGAAAAAAGTAATGACAACTCATTTTCCACAAAACAAGCAATTTCTTCCAAGTCTGTGTGGGTCTTTATTCGAAACAGATACCGTCATTTGCACAATCCTTTCAAAGTCCTGATACTGGTAATAATTTGATGCTGATGTGTTAAAAGATTAAGAATTTTCTTTGTGAAACCGATACCAAAGTATAACTTCACAAGATGTTCAACATTCCTCATTTTAACGCATGGAAGACTGCGCTTTTTGTAAGAGTTCTCATAAAAATTCAGACTTTATTCTTGTAAAATTCCGATTTTATTCTTGTAATATTACCACTATATTCTCATAATTTCCAAAAAAAAATTCTCTTAGCCTGGCCCTAATACTCCTTTGTATAAATAGTTGTCAGTGTTTATAACTCTTGCCTAAAGTTACAGGTTGTTGATGTTTTATACACAGGGGTTGTTATTACGGCATTAAATAGCAGGGTTTCCTTGATTTCTAACCAATATCTTCACCACACTGATCTATCATAGACATGATCACACATAGTCAATGTAAATTTTAATGGGAAAAAACGTATCTAATATGATGAAGAAAACAGCAGAACTTTAACTTGCTAGATGAATCATGTTTACCCAGCATGCCGAGCGACTGGAGGCTCTTGTGGTGCTGCAGGAGAGCTCTCAGGTCATCAGGATTGGAGAGTACTTGCATACAGTCCTTCAGTATAGAGGGCCCAGAGGTCAGCCATGACGTAGCCTGTTTAATAGAGAAGTAAACTTTCCATTTAGAGTGAGATAGCTTGAATTCTAACACCATCATATAGTCAGGTCTGACGGCAATTTAAGATTCAACATGGTTGTTGCGTCACAAATTACAAATTGCAGTCTGAAATAGCACCAGCTGTGATGTCAGCCCTTACCTGACCCAGGTCTGGTACTGGGAGCAGTCTTTCCAGTTTGGAAAGGAATTCCCACACAAGAAGCTGCATGTCTACATCATAGCTGAGATTATATTCTGCTGGAAAAGCCTCCTGGGAAGGAAACAAATGAACAGATTCAGTTGAGTATTTCTTCTAATATCCAATAAGGTTCTTTTTCATAGAAAGTACTAGCTCAAAGCTTCTGTATTTAGCCATATCTCTTCCAAATTGCAATATTGACTATGTTTTTCTCCTGGACATAGGCACTGACAAAACTATTGCTAGCATTAAGTTTGTGTTCTCTCCTTATTTTTCTTGTCTTAGAAATGACTATTGGCCCAGTGAATCTGTGTCTCTCTCCTGGATGGAGTTAATGACAGAGTTACTGCTGCCATTAACTGTGTGTACTCTCTGTCCCATAGAAAGTACCACTAACACGGTGACTTGTGTTTTGCTGTGTCTCTTTCCTTGACAATTCCAATGGCAGAGCTATCGTGGCCATTAGCCTTGTGTCCTCTTTTTGTTTTTCTGTCCACAGAAAGTACTCTTGGCCTAGTGATTTTGGTTTAGCTACATCTCTTTCCTGGATGGAGTCATTGATGTAGATGAAGCTGCCATTAACTGTGGAGTACTCTGGATTGGCCATGTCTCTATCTGGATGAGGCCATTAATAGAGGTTTAGCTGGCAATTAATTTGTGGACTCTCTTTTTGTTTCTCTGTAGAAAGTACTACTCCCTACTTTTTCCCCACATACCACTCTGTGAGTTTTTATTTTTTAGCAGTGGTTGGTATCACGCTGCTATCAGCCTGAGACGCTCTAAAATGAGCCTGCAGGTGAAATCATGAAGTGTTCCTCGCCTGGTAAAAGTGTTCCCTCTCGGCTGGATCTTTCAATAGTGTTTGGATAAGTTCTACAAATATAGCCTCCTCTGCGTCCACCTCAGCATCCCCACTCTGCAAAACAAAAGGATTGTCATTAGGACAACAATCCCAAGATGAGTATGTAATGCTCCATCTGATCAGTAATCTCACAGCAACGTGTCCACTTGAAATCTCTCCAATCACTTACTTCCGAGTATCCTGGTGGTCGAATTCGTTCAAGATCAGGTTGCACATGCAATGTGTTGGCTGTTTCCGCACTTCTGCACAACTCAAGTATAACCTGAAAACCACAGAAAGAAGCAAGTCCGTTAAAAAATCTATCCAATCTGGCTTTGATTCTCTCTCTATTTTGCCAGCCACTGACTCACTTTGGATCGCAGTCGAAGCAGCAATTTGCCTTGTTGCTTTGCACTAAGCAGTCATCAAGCATTTCGTAATCGAGAACATCTCTGCGCTGAGCCACCTGCCGCAGAGAGCAGCTTGAGAGGAGGGATCAAAAGCCTCAGAGATGACAGCGGCAGGAAAACATCTGTTTATCCGAAGACAAAAAACAAAAAAAACACAGTCATGATGAATCAACACGTATGGTCAAGGTAGACATCCAAGATGCGGAAAGACACCTTCTTGACCAAAGAGTGTGATTTCTCTTTAACAATGAAGACTAAAGTCCAAACTTGTATCTTTTTTATAACCCAGCAGCCCAGCACCTTACTCTGAAAATGTTGTTATAAAAATAATACGGTAGGAGAAAGAATAGTCCTAGTCATTTCAGAATCTAACCCAGAACGGATTTAAATGACAAAGCAGATTAGATACTAAATAATAATATATACTCCCAGGTCCACATGTTTAATTGCTTGTAAACACAAATGGCTGATCAACCAATCACATGAAGCAACTTCATGCCCCTAAGTCTTCTGGCTTGGGGAATATTTCAGAAACTGCTGCTCTGCTGGGATTTTCAGCCACAACCATCACTCTGGTGAATGACCAGACTAATTTGAGATGATGGAAAAGCAACAATAGCTCAGATAACGGCTTGTTAACACCAAGGTATGCAGAATGCCACCTCTGAACACACCGCACTTCAAACCCTGAATTAGATGGGCTACAGCAGCAGAAAACACCCCTCTTTTCAGCTAAGAAGAGAAAACAGGCTACATTTCAAATATGACAATAACACACTGGAAAAACGTGGCTTGATCCAATGACCTTTGATTTCATAAGGTCTCTCCATTTCATTTTCCATACTGGTCCAGAGTTGAAAAAAATCAATCAATAAATCAATCAATCAACCAGACTGTGTGGGATCCTGACTTAATTTTCCCCACATGCAGCTTTTCCGCTTCAGTTTCATCTTTGTTTAAAAGCCAGTTTGGGATCTGCTGTGGGATTTTGTTATACCACTGTAGAACCAGGTTAAGACCAGACAATTTTGTGACATCATGACGCATTAAACACCCTGAATAAAAAGATGACGTTTCTTATTACTGTAGATCTTTTTATGTCCCACACACAACTTACCCTGTAACATTGTGCAATTGCCTTGTTTTAGAATCAGCCAATCGCTGACAGCTAGCTGTCGCTACAAGCTAATTATCACCCTGGAACGCATCCAAGAAGAGGAAATACTTTACTCAGCAGTGTTTTCTATCTGGCAAGAACTTTCCATGTTGGAGGCACTATATTTGCACCCTTTTGAAAAGTCGTTGACAAACTCCCGTAGTATCCCATGTGGCAACAGGTTTCCCTGAACCGGAAACGTTGTCGTCTTACTTCAAAAATAAAAGTCGCATTCGTCAATTCTACAGATTTAAATCGAGCCTGTTTGTTGAAGCATAGACCTGTTATCGGTGTTAGGGTAAACGGAGGTCTTAAAAAGTACAAAAAACGTAATGTTTGGAAAAAAATGCTAAGTGTTTCAGTTTTAGAATCCTTTAGAAGAGATGATAGAGAAAGGCCCAGTGGAACCCCTTCCCCACCTGTAGCTGCACACTGCTGGTCAGCTGGGAGCAAGCTAGTAAACGTTTATTAGTAAAGGAGCACAAACCATTACTCATTTTCAGGCAACGCCAGTTTGCTAAATTCAAATGACATGCCTGTTAAGCTAAAGACTATACAGACTGGCTACCAGAGCAGACAGCCCGACTAATTACCCAGCTAATATAAGCTCCTTAATATTACTACCGATACTTGTTACAGTCAAGAAAATATTATGGCATGAAAGAGATTGAAAACCACCAAATTTTGTAAGTATTTATTTAAAATAGCAGTGAATAAGTGTTATAAATTATTGTACCTAATATGTTGTATCATTTATGTAAAATACTACTAGTTGAAAGTTTGGACATCTTTGTCATTCACTGTTTTTCCTTCTTTTTTTCCACTTTCTACAATGCTGATGCGTAGTGAAGACATCAAAACTATGTAGCAAACATAATTGTGAAATAAAACATTTTATATTATCAAAAAAGCCCCCCTTTTGCTTTGATTACTGCTTTCCACAGTCTTGTTCTCTCACAGAGCTTCATGAGGTAGTCACCTGAAATGGTTTTCCAACAGTCTTGAAGAAGTTCCCGAAAGTAGGAATAGATATAGTGGCTAGTAAAAGTATTCATACCCCTTGAACTGTTCCACATATTGTCACATAACAACCATAAACTTAATATATGTTTATATAAATATATTTTTGGGAATTTTATGTGAAAGCCAAACACAAAGTGGTATACAAATGTGAAGTGGAATGAAAATTATACATAAATAATTTTTTTTGTTTGTTACATATAAAAAACTGAAAAGAGCGGTGTGCAAAAGTATTCAGCCTCCCTGAGTCAACCTCTGAGGCCATCAAAGAGCAGCTGTATTTGTACTGAGATTAAATTACACAAAGGCAGACTCTATGTAGTCATTAGCAATCATCAGGCAACTTCTCAAGGTAATTGGTTGCACTCGGAGTAAAGGGGTATGAATTTACAAGCCACTGTATAAAGACAAACCATTGAATCAGAAGGAGTGTCCAAACTTTGACCTGAAGAGTCGAAATAAACGGGCTTCATTTAGCTGGCAGGAAGAACAGTTTATTATGAATTGTCCATGTGTATAGTGCTTGGAGTTCCTCCACATCAGCAAATTTTTTCTTACGGTGTTTAACTACGTTTCTCTGCTTGTATCGTCATTGGTCCTGACACCAGTTTAACATCTGGCTTACTATGACAAACTACACATTTCCTGAAGCTCATCCGTTCTTCCCAGATACAATCGATATAACATTTACAGTGAAAACAGAAGCATCTTAAAATATCTGCAGACATGTTTTCTGAGTCAAGTCAGTCAAGCCATTTTAAGTTTTCAGTAACACAAATACTTCTTCCTGACTTCATGAGGAATCCATCTGAATAGTTAGTGTACAGCTTCTGCCGATGTGAAGTCAGGGGGCCATGCCCGTAACCCGTGAGCATCTTTCGACTGAGCTGTGGAAAGCTGCTGCATGGTTGAATTCAGTCAAAGCTGGGTTAGCCTTCTCACAGCAGGGTATGAGCAGCACTCCACGTCCTTAGCAGTCAGCCCAAGGGATGATCCTGTAACAACAAATAAAATGAGTTGCACCCATTGAAACCTGCCAAACCCTCTTAGCTATGCCAAATGACTGAAGTATGGACAGAGAAGACGTAGTGTCAATTTAAGAATTTATTTATGTGACAAACAGGGGCCTCTGTAGTGTCTATGAGAACAACACTCAACCACATCAGCTTGACACCATTCTCTCACGCTGATCACCAGGTTGGTCACACATTGCTGTGTAATAGTGATCTTCAATGGACATTGCACATTGATCATTGCAAGTCACACAGCGTGGTTGTGTTGGTCTCCGTCTCTACCAAAAGCCATTTGGCACCGGCAGAGAGGATCTTGCAAATCTTTCATTAAAGCATTTCACAAATACATCCTTTAGTCATGGCTATAAGAAATTACAACCCCTATTGCATATATGGCCGTGATTAATTCACCAGATCTTCAACAGGTTCTACATTCCTTGAAACTAATCTAGAGAGCACAAAAGCACACTACAGACTCTGTATTGTCATTATTCATTAAACAAACATAAAGGCAAAATAGAAACGCAGTGTGTGGAAAAACTACACCCTTGCTGCTTCCACAGGATTTAGGACAAACCACTTGATTAACCTCAATTCAATTCAATTCAAAAATACTTTATTTATCCCAAAGGAAAATTAAATGTTGTTGTAGCTCATTATGAGGGTTTCCTCAAAGAGCCGTTGTAGATGCTGATGGTTGTGGGCAGGAAGGATCTCCTGTAGCGCTCCGTCTTACAGCAGATCTGAAGAAGCCTCTGAC
>JAHUTJ010034108.1:0-20203 GCA_036250325.1 Characodon lateralis
CACTCTGCTCTTACTGGTGCAATGTGCAATCAATGAAGACTGGCTACCAGGCTGGTCCAATTTAGCCATGAAACCTCCCACACTAAAATGACAGGTGTTTCAGTTTCATTGTCCAACCCCTGTACTTGAGTCATAGTTTCTGGAATTATTTATAACAAACTCTTAATTGAGCTGTTATGACATATGTAAGATAAATAAAGTAGAATAAATAATGTGTGGCTTCAGAGCTCGGTGTCAGTGCAAAATAACATTACTGTAAAACAGCACAGGGTAACAGCAGTTTCATTGTAGGCATGTGTACCATATGTGGTCAACAGTACATTTTACATTACACTTACCACAGTGGGAAGCCCACAATTAGCTTTAAAACTAATCAGAACCAGCATGAGACTACAGAGAAAACTCCCCTGCTGTAATCCTCTGCTCAACATGATAAAACACTTTTTTTAAATAATGACATTTCAGGGTTCAGCAAGATTTTCAAACATATTTTGTGTTGTTGATTTGTGATGTTTTAATTTCATCCCTCTAATAGTTTGAAATTAGCAGTGGTCCCCGATCTTTCTTAGCTCGGGGCTCATCCAGGTAGTCATATGAAAAAGGCTATTGAAAGATTTAATGATATAATAATTCCTATTAGTCCTAAGATTTTGACCTGAACCAACTACCACCACTTCATCAAAATGCGTTTTTTAAAATATGATTTCTTTAAATAAATAAAATATGATTTCTTTACACAGAGGATTTCCTTTTCCCCACTATACAGAAAGCCATTATGAAGCCTTTTAGGTTGCTATTTAATATGAAAATTCAATCTGATTTCAGCTCACTTTTGGTCTCCTCTAGGCTCACAGTAGATGTGGCTCTTGCTCTTAAATTGTGTTGAACATGTAGTTGTTAAAATGTTTGTTCCCTGTTAGCTGCAGGACAGACAGCTTTTTCTTTTTAGTGCCAGACCTCTGTGAAGACATCAATATGTTTATATTTTTGACATAAATCCATTGCTGATATATTCTTAAAATAGTCCAATGCTATTTCAGTGTTCATTATAAAAAATACGTGAAGAAGTCAGAGTATTCAGAGAAAATTTATATGTGGGAACAGGTTTCTATCAGTGCCCCCAGCCATCCACTAAGAAGGCCTGCAGAGCTGAGATTCAAACCGAAGAACTACCTGCTGTGAGGTGACAGTGGTAACCACCACGCCTTACAGACCCCTATAAGTCTCACAATCTGTTGCTTTTTTATTTTTATCACAGACACTCCTGCAAACACAATAACATCTGAACCAACTATTTACGGTGTTATTATCCCTAATTTACTCTGCAGAAAAGCCTGCAGTGAATAAATGTAATATATTTGTTGTCTCAAAATACTGAAGACAAAAAAAATGTAATGTTCAGAAAACTCTGATAAACCCTCCTGACCCTGGTGGGTCTTTGCAAAAAGAGTAAAATCACTCTTTGGTAGTTGATCACTTTTCTTTATAGAAATGTTGTTTTTGTCATAGTCTGGGGTAGCTGTGGACCAAGATGCAGACAAGCACTGGGCGGCAGCATGTTGAAAACAAATCCTTTAATTCAGGCACCACAAAAAGCACTTACAGGTCGTAGGAGGTACAGAGGCAGGAATAATCCCAAGGGAACACGAAGACTGACATGACAAACATGACCAGGAGAATTGAGGAACCAGCGAAGAATAATTGGCAGAACCAGGTAAATAAACAGGGAGAGGAGGAGAGTGGACCAATGAGGGAGAAGCTAGGGTAATCAGAGGAGAAGTAGAAACAGGTGTGGGAACTGGCTGTGGAGACTGAGGGAATGAATGGTAACTATGGTGACATGAACTAGAGAACGCAGGGACACGAGAGAAATAAAGCTATAAGAAAACCAAAGGGAAACTAGGATCTAAGGATAAACACTAACAGAAAAGGGAGAGCAAAAACAAACCACAACAAATACTGAAATAACTGGGAGTGAAGCAGAGAAAGTGATGACTTAGAATAAATACAAACCAAAACGTAAACAATAAGTGGAACTAAGTATAGCGGCAAACAAATAACTAAAAGCTAACCTGTCAGAAGGAACTGAAACAATAGAGACTAACACGGGGAACTAAGGCCAAGGGGAGGAACTAGTAGGGCACAGAGAAGGGAAAGGAGAACACAGGAAAACAGACAGGTAGTCTTTAAAAAAAAATAAAAGGTCCTGCAGAGTCTTTCAGTACAGATTTAAAGCTTCCTCTTAGAGGGTAATGCTGAAGTTTTCAGAGTTTGAGCATCAAACCGATGTGGTATGGAAAACTGAAAGCTGAGCTCAGCTATGGGAATTTGCTCTGTGACTGTGTTCTACTTGCTCCCAGACACTCATACGGCATTTTTCAATGGAAAGAAAACACTTCTCTCAGTTTGTTGATAAACACTGCTTGTGGGCCAGAATAATAACTGCTAAAATGCTAGTATTCATTCAGAAAATTACATTCCTCACCACCGGCATCCTCTTCTACAAAGCTAAAGCAGGGACTGAGAGCTGAAACCGAAAACTACAATAAAGCAACAGAGGTTTACAATGTAAAAATGAGTCTATTACTATGGAGTGCTGGCACAACGATGTCTGTAATTATGATTTTTTTATTTGATTTTATCAGCTTCAGGACTTGACTACTTTGTTATCTCAAGATAACCAGGTCGGTTTTATGTTCTTACATGGAGAAATCAGTCTTGTCTGTTCAGTTTCACTGTCATTACATATGGTGAAGACCTGAAACAGTAAGACAAGTCATGTGTAACTGTATTTGCAGGATGCTTCTTTATGTGACATTTTCAGCTTATGTTAGTTGCTAGCATCGTTCTTCTGATCTCTAATAAAAAAGGAACTCTAATTGTTTCACTGTGAACCTTACAGTGATTTTGAATTTCCTATGTGTTTCTGACTTATAATAACTAAGTATATTGCTGTTATTCAGAGACAACAAACTTAGGTGTCTGTAGGTAATGGCATACTTAAAATGTTATTACCACAAACCAGGATTTGCTTTCTGACATATAAAAATTTGATTTTGTGGCAAATATCAGATCCTCCTATTTTTGTAAATCTATGACTTAGTAGTACTGATTTCAGTGAACCTGGTGGCACTTAGACATAGTCTGTTCACTTATGCTGCGTTCAGACCAAACGCAATTTGAGCATGAAAAAGGCGTCCAACACATCAAGTTAGACGCTTGTGCACTTTGAAGTGAGACGCTCTCAACACGCGTCAAAAACTGAGCAAAGTGTGAAGAGACACGCGAAGCAGTTGGCTTTCCATAGGGAGGCGCAACCCTTGTTTATTTTCCTTTGCCGGTTTGGACTGGTGAAGCTCCACAGTTTGCCTGAAGAAGTTCCAATTTTATGAGGAGGTTTTTGTCAATAGTAAGGACAAGGGCAGCAGACTTTTGACCGCAGTAAAGTTAGTTTTAGGTTGGATATTAGAGTGCTCCATGGATACAGCGGGATTTCCTCCCGTTTCATTCAAGGCACAGAGTTGGAATACGGACAGCTGCTCTGTCCAGCTGGTTCATTAGGACCGTCAATAAATTTCCAAACCAAACACTGTTTCATGGTGGTGTTGTTTTGGGAAATGTTTGTGCCTCTAAACAGCTGATTTTATGTGTGATCAGTTGGTTTAGCATGTTATTAAATACAGTGCTCCTCTTGTGTGTGTCCTTATACTTTTCTTTCAGCCATCATGCATGGACTGTGATTTTTAAATAGTAAAATGGTCCTTGTTTTATGATAAAATAGGTCACTATGTCACGGTGCTGAGCTTCTCTGATTGGTTGAGAGTTCGGACTTCCCAACTCAAGCATCTGACGCTTTGGACGCGTAAAACGAGCGTCAGATGCTTGAAATCTCAAAACGCACAGCACTCGACGCACGAAACGTTGAAAACGCGCCGCACCAGATGCATGAAACATGCCGCAGGACCTCTCGACGCTCCGAGATGCACATCCACCATAGATTTTGCAAGAAAACCAGACAACACTGATGCTCAAATCGCATTTGGTCTGAACGCAGCATTATAAGAAAAAGAAGGGACTTTTAACTTTCTGACCTGACCAGTTACTGGTCAGAGCTGTTTAGGTTGGAATACTCTGGTCCCAGTGCATCTCCAAAGAAAATCCATTTTTACAAGAGATGCATATGTATACATATGCTATAACCTAAAAATAATCTCTAAATACTATATCTTATTTTTCAATGCACTTGTTTGCAACATGGCTTTTTTGTAGTATTAGAATTTTATTTTAATTTCAGATTACAAATTGCTTTCTAACAATTAATTTTGAGCAGCCAATATTAGACGTCATCATTCTGTTCTTGTACTTTATGTGCTGCAAGTAAATAGGTGGAAGCCCTATATGAAGAACCATGAATAGTTATAAGCTGTAAGATGCTTTTCATGGCAGTTGTTGTCCATTTTAAATGCTCTTAAGGTGCAACAGGACCAGAAATAACACATGTATCAGTTTCACTGGGGGAAACAAATCATATACACAGGACTGGCCCAGTTCTGCCAAAAATACTCCCCAAAGACTACACAAACAAGATAACAGCACTATCATCGCACAACATTTGAATCTTGTTTGCCCTCAATACGCAATCAGGGAACAGATGCACACAAATGTATTTAGTCCATACGAAGAGGAATGCTGCACACAGATCAAACGTTAGCTGCGCTGTAGTGTTCCAGATATAAACTGGAAGGGGCCAGCACAGATTTCCCAGAAGAGCCGGGAAGAACAATGACTGAGAGTATCTCATGTACTCCCATGGAACAGTGATCATTACAAGTATGAGCATCAATATTTGGTTGATGGTTGATTATGCTGAAACAATGCCTGCCATTATTATCTTCTGTGAAACATTCACTGACACCTCTGTAGTTTGCTAGATTGTTTTCGGTCACCTGGAAGTGTAGTTCATAGGTTTACCCTTGGTGCTTTTGTCCTAAATTGGATTGTGAAATGTATGTCTTTGTAGTGTGTGAGAAAAATGATGTTCCTAAAGAAATAGTTGTGGGGAGAGCATTCACATACCTCTCAGAATGGGGCTTGAACATTGCACTAATGACCTCCTCAATAGGAGGCTACATTTCTAATACCTAATATTTCTGTTTTTTGATTAGTATAATCAGCTTTTGTATCTTTACCAATCAAATGATTTATTCAAAAAGTATATTGCAAATTAATTCTGCAAGAACCAACTTTTTCTTTCCAACACCATTCTTGCTACACCTTTGTTAGCCATATTGGAGAACCAAACGGCAGCATTTAGTGTGAACCAAATGCCATTTATGCTCCCTAGAAAATAAAATTTTGTACATCACATGCATAGATGTCATTTTTATAGGAATAGGTCATGATAACCACTTCCATAAAACAGCTGCACTCAGATTTATAAAGAAAAAGAAGACTGCACTGTAAATTATGCTACTATTTATTAAACATTCCTTTAGTTAATCATTTAAAACATGTCATTCTGGAACACCATACACCTGTTGTTAATATTTCTTTTTCTATTCAGTGTGGTGCTTGAAATTTAGCTAATGAATGATTAAACAAAGCCATGCAAATGTAAAATTTGAACTGATATGATCCATAACATTTTGACATAATTTCTTTTGAGGAATTTGATATTCATTAAGTGCATACATTACTATAAATTCAACTATTCACAGTATTATTATTATTACTACATTAGATATTTATTTATTTACTTATTCATTACCAGGAAGATCGGTTTGAGATTAAAAATCTGACCTGGCCAAATTGAGTACCAGCACACAGACATTACCAATCATAAACCCAAAAATACCAATGCAGAATAAAAATACATCAGAGTAAATAAAAGAAGAAAAATAGAAAATAAATTCATCCACATAAGTGAAGATAATGATAAAATACAATTCGATATCAGTCGAATTGTATTTTATCAGTTTGTATCATTTACAAACAAATAACATGGACATGCATAAATTTGCCTTTAGTTAGAGAGTATTTGTCAGCTGACTAGGAGTCTTTGACAGGGAATATAGGAAGGTAAAATACAATATAAAAGCTCTAAATGTTTCATATACAGTACCATGCAAGTATTAAAAGTACATCCAAAACGTAACTACATCTAACATATTCAACCACAAACTTCAATGTTTTTGTTAGTATTTAATGTGAGAGACCAACACAGAGTCAACCTTAATTTTTAAGAGAAAGGAAATATTACATGCTTTTATTGAAATCATTCCATTGTAGTAACAACATCAGGGGTGGACATGGAAAGAGTGGTCATAACGCAGTTGGAAAGTTGCCTACGGATCTACCTTTTGGTTTATGTGTGCGTATTTGTAGGTGCAACTTCCCATTAATTCCGACTGGCTTTCCTGTGCCTGATTTTTGTGGTGATGGTGAGTTCAGGGTGTTATGCAATATTTGGTTTTGGCCACACATACCATTTTGCAAAAAAGTAAAATTGCTGTAAAGTAAAATTTTTATCTCATCTGATCAGTGATTTCTTTCACTTTTGTTGTATCCCCCACATAGCTTGAGACAATCTGTAAATATGACTTCTTATGCTTTTCTCCTGCAAGTCTTCCATAAAGGCCAGATTTGTTGGGTAAACAGATATTACATAGCTGTCTAGTTGACAGAGTCTCTTCCCTGAGCTTCTCTGATTTGTGCTGTCCTTATCCAGCCTGTCAGCTTACGTGGAAGGCCATGTCTTGGCGTGCAGATGTACAATACTCTTTTTTTTTTAAGATGATGGATTGAACAGAGCACTGTGAGATGTCCAAAACCTGTGATATTGTTTCATAACATAACCTTTCTGTAAACATGTTCTTTGGTCTTCATAGTGCTGTTTGTTCACCTCTGAGACCTTTAAAGAACTGTAGTATTTACAGGACACTGATATTAAATTACAGACAGCTGGAATCTATTTACTAATGAGCTAACTTCTGAAAAATACGAGTGGACTGGATTCTATATCGGGGTATCATAACGAAGGAGAAAATTTTAGATATTTTTTTTGTAAACATTTTGAAAACCAAGTATCGTCTCCCTTCTACTGAAAGTTTGTTGTTGCAATATGGCAACATATCAAAAAGTTTAAGTTAAATGAATACTGTTTCAATGCACTGTATTAAAGGGATGACAAGGTACGTTATCAAGTTAAAAGAAGAGTCAACACTATTTTCACACTTATATTTTTATTTGTCAAACTCAAAGAGCATTTGTTTGAAGCCACATTTTTTTACTGTACAGAGTCTCTCCCCCGTCTGTGCAGGTTTAAACCTAAGCAGTGTTCAAACTGTTGCCTTTTCTAGATGGAGACAGAGGAGGTAAGAAACAATTTGTGAACAGATGACACAGAAATACAAAGACAGCATGGCTTTTCACTTTGCCTCCATTTTGGACATGTTAAATTAAGTTTTACAATGAGCAAGACAAACTGACAGTAGGTTTAAAGTAAATGGAATTACAATGCATATATATATATATATATATATATATATAAAGAAAGAGAATGTGCTTTGTGGACATGTTTGTTATACTGTACTGTTTTTATTTGTACATCATGCAAACGTTCTGAAAACTTTGTACCAGACCTGCTCTGTCATACATGCTCAAAGGAAAGCCAGTTACAAAGATCAGTCAGTACAGATCTTGGCCACAATAGAGTTATTTGGCAATGAAGCATTTAAGGGTCACAATCTAAGTAAATGAAACATTTGTGAGATACAATAAAGGTATTTATTCTGTGCCCACAAACCTACAGAGTGGCAGTCACTTATTTATACCAAGAACAATTTTCACACAATGATAATCTACAGCAAAGGCGTTCAGTGTAACTTACACAAGTGAATTGTTTAAAGACATTCCTTTCATATCAGCGCCATTACAGAGTACTAGGTTATGACATACACGAGTGTCTTATATAATGTGTATGCTAGGATCAGTTCCTCTTCTGCTATTTAAAACATTAATTGTAGATTTTATTTACTTGGAAAAAAAAATGCACTGATACAAAACAACATACTTTCTTCTGGTGCTCTTGATTATTTTAGAACAGATTAACGTAGGGAAATTTTTTAAGCCAATTTTTACTTGCAGGTAATGCGGATGAACAAATGTAAACAACTGTGGTCATCACAGTTTTTAAGAAAAACATGATGAATCATGTTTGAATCATGTTTGTCTGCTACATAAATTAAACCAAATAAACAGTATACTGAAAATATAAAAAAATGTGTCTGATCGTGGACTGAAAGTTGGTGAGCCTTAAATAAAGCACTAAATATGAAACGGATGTGGAACTATTCTTGACTCAGCCCTCAGTTTTGGAACAGCCATAAAGAAAGTTAACAGGCTGACTTTTAACCACAGAATAGCCTGCAAAATTTAGACCGTAGAATAATAGTCCTTATCCAAACAGAAAGCCAGATGTATGCAGAGAAAACTGGATAAATGTAAAGTGGCTATCACACTGTATCTTATCTTGACACATGTGCTGTCACATATGAAAAAATGCATTTTTATGCCGGTCAAAAGTGAAGAAATTATCATTTTCTACTACATCAAGGTCTTCCCAATCTGTGAAGTATGATGCGTATTATGAGGGCCCATTGTGTATAATGTCTGTATTAGGATGAAGGGTGTAAAATTGATGGTGGGATACTGCTTCACGAAGGAGTAATTAAATTTTGCCATGATCTCACCATATTGTTTTTTATATTCTTCAATACTGCATACCCATTTTGTAAAGATATGTCAATGTTCTATATAATCTATAAGAACCCTCAATTGGTCAGAAAACTGTTAGGTTAATTAATAAACAAAACCTGTCTGACCCTCTGCTGTTGGAGCTCTACAATCGCTCCGTCTGCTCAGGTGGGCGAATCTTCATTAGAGCAGACTAAATGTCTGCCTAGCACAGCTTGAAATTAAATAATAATACTGTTTCACTGCTGCGATTTACAACCTATGTGTAGAATGTATGATGCATTACTTGCTTTAAAAGCCAAGGCAGCCTTTCTTAGCTGGAGATCACACTGTCGATGCAACAGTACCAGATTTGTGAAAAGGTGAGTCTGTAATATCACTGACTGAAAGCAGTGTGTCTCTGATTGAATGCTAGGCAGATACAAAATAGTGTGAAAAAGATATAAGATTTTGACATGACTGGTGTTACAACATGTCAGTAACTCCTATATAATTATTCTATGTAGTTTAATATTCTGCGAGCCTCACTTTACATAAAGGTACAGTTTTCAACACAAAACCGTAATACTTAGGTACCCTGCAATAAACACTAGTTCTCTATCGTTGACACAGATCATTGTCAATGTTGGAGCATATGACATACTTTTATTAACATGGTCTACATTAGTTTTCTTTTGAAAACAAGCGAATTAATACTTTTTAATTAGAAGACATAAAAAAAAAAAAAAAACACTTATTATTTGAAGTATATACATTATGCTGATGATTTCAGTAATTCCTTTCACTCATCTGCGGTTTTCTGTGGACGGTAAGTTTATAATAAGCTTAGGTGGCCAAACATCATACACAAAAGAATACATGTGGGAGTATTGTGAATGATATCTATCCTGAGCTTTTGAATCAATTCATCGTAGATCTCCAAGACAACACAAGGACATTGGAACATATTTCATAAATTTGACAATTGAGTAGAAAAAAAGAAATTAGCACAAAGGATAACATTTTAGAAAAAGACCAGCTACAATCACAAATAGGGAGCAACATGTCAGATAAATAAATAAAGTCTGTAAGCTTCAGTGTCAGTGTTGCAGTAAAACATTTTAACTGCAGTGTTTGCTTATTGTCTCACAAAGCACTCATCTGTAGAAGAGTAAAGTAATGTGTCAGAACTATTTAAAAATGCACATAAAAATAGGTCCCTATTCAAAGCTATTTGCTCTCAGGACTGGAGGTTTTTCATGATTTGTCGTAATATACATTTATAATTCACGCACCATGCAGTTTCTTAATGTTTTACATATAATACAAGAGCATTAATAGTACTGTGATTGATGCATTCCTTTGAGGGAAATCATGGCTTGAGGGGGTTCAGGTATGAAATTAAAAATATGTTTCATTATATTTTATTTCTACATGGTACCTTTGACAGTTTAGTCATGATACAAAGTTGTTTAATAATGTCCCATGAAGCACAACAGACAGATTTAACATTTTTGTTAAAAAGTGACACTGTACAATAGCTTCCACAGTAAAACCACAAAGAGACACCCTTTCTGACTCCTAACCCCATTCCATATTTGTTGCAGAAGTTCATTCCAAACAGGATAGCAATTCTTGTGAGGAATAAAAAGACAAAGATTAAATAGGAAACTGAAAGACAAAAGTGAAACAAGGGGACAGGTTTAAAATTATTGTACAAAAGAACTAACAAAACCCCACCAAAACGTATTTAATTCTTATTACATAAAAAAAAAAAAATCAATTGCTTTTTCAGGTTGAACAGTTTATTTCTGAAGAACTGCATGATATACTCCAGTATTCCAAAGGAGAGGGGGGTGATGGACAGAAACATGGAGAGGGAGGAGACATCACTCTTGCTCTGTGCATCCCAGTATTTCTACACGCAAAGTGATCCTGCCGTACCACGACCAGGGAAGGATCCGAACGAACTGGGCATAGATTGGGGGATCTATCACATTCTTTCTGTGTGTGTCGTTGTCAAAGTTCCCCTGGAATACCTGGAAAAGAGGGCAACATGGAGTTAGATTTTATTTAAATGTTCTCTTTTTGAACAAACTATAGCCCCATAAAAATTTAGGAGACCACTGAATTTTTTTTCTGAAATAATGAAAATCATTTATGGCAGTCTGTGTATGTATGTGAAAAATTTGCAAAGAGCAAATCAGGGTTATTGCACCAAATTTGTCTCTGAACTCTTCCTAAATAGGGATGCATGATAGACTAAAGGTTTTCTAATGACACTTTGTAGTATTTATTCCAAAAATAAAGCGATGATAAAAAATATTCCAAAATGTATTACTGTCTTTTCTATAACTGTTACTTCAGTATGAGCCTCACAATGACTCCTGGTCTAAAACCAAAACTCCTTGCTTCTGAAAGAGACAACTTTAGTACACCAGTTACAGCAAAAAATATTGATATGATATATATTGATATATATATAATATTGATAGTTTTTTATTGGACCACTAATAATAAAAAAGTTTAAAGAGTTAATTTAACAATCCAATCTGTAATGTCAGTTTTTCGGGTTTGCAAAAATCACCAATTAGTTCAATTATTATCACGCAAAAATCCAAATTGTGCTATCTGAAGTCTGAAAACAGTGTTTTTGTTAATTTGATCATTTAGAATTGTTTGGAAATAAATGCTTGAAATAATTAAATTTCTTTGTCACCTTAAGATCTTGTGCTTGTGCAGCTAATGCATACACCACAAACAATCAGAGATTTATTTCACACACAACCAGCTTGAGAACATTCACAGAACTTCATTGTTGTCTATGCATTCACGTTTGCACATAATTGGTTTTCCTTAAAAAGAAAAAAAAAATAATATGGCACAGCTGGAAGCAGCATCTTTACAGCAACAGAGAGAAATAAAAAGGATGAGCTTCTTTTTCTTCCTCTCAGTATATTGTTTTTATAAGCTACACCTATTGCTATTAGTATTCCATGTCAAAACTGATTTTTTTTTTTACTTTTTTTGTCTCAGCTTAGGTAACAGAGGGTATGAGTTCATTTATTTCAGTATTTTAAACTAAAAATCATGACAGAGTGGTGCATTTCAAGCCTTTCTCGTAATTTTGGTGATTATGACTTACTGCTAAGGAAAACCCAAATAGCTATTTCTCAGAAAATTTGAATATTACATAAGACAAAAAATATAAACAGAAATGTTACTACACAATTATCGGGTAAGGCTGCTGATTGGACAGTTGTCCAGGGGACTATTACTGGCACTCTTCACAAAGGAGAGTAAGCCACAAGAGACCATCGCAAAAGAAGCCAGATGTTCAGAGTTCCTTATCCTAGCATGTAGATTGTTGTCAGCAGGGAGAACAGAGACACTGGGCTCAGCAATGCAGAGCTTAATATGGTACCACCTCAGCAAAGCCACATGTTGACCTCCTCCTTCATGCCATGTCAAGTTGATAAAGTAGTTCATGCAAAAAGGTCCAACCCAGTAGTGCATTAATTGAACAATATACACTAATAATGTACTGTTCAGTATGTGCACAAAATACCTATAAATTATACCTATAAATTTTTTATATATTGATATTTAGTAATCTAATAACGTGAATTTTGGGTAGTAATCAAATAAACATTCTATTACTCTGTGATAAATCTATATATGAGCTACACTTTTTGAACTGAATTACAAAAAAGTGAACTTCTCAATAATATTCTAATTTATTAAGATGCACCAGTACATTTAAGCAACATTTTAATGTGTAGACCATGCTCATAGTATCTTCATTCAACACGTTTTATTCCTCACATCTTTCTCTGTCACATCAACCCTCTTCATATTGTCCTTCCCTAAATGTATTAATGTTCTTTTAGAAGGTGTTTAACAAATCTTTAAAACAGCACTTTAAGCCTTGACAATCCCAATACATAATCATCACACTGGGACACAAGCTGTCTGGTTGATTGTTAAAAGCTTCAATATGTGCTTAATGACAGCAGGATGAAGTACATTCCAAATAAATGCATCTGCAGGGGGTGCTTCATTCAAGGATCTGATAATGTCAATTTAACACTTATCATTATGCTTGTGTAAGTGGGATGTAATGGGATTCAGTCTGGTGTGGAACAGAAAAGCAGTGGGATAAATCAAACAAGGTACTGAAAACTGAGATTTACATATTTTTGACTTAATTTTAGGCAAATTCCCTTTCAAATATTCATAAGAGCATGAGGAATTTGGCAGAACAGTGATTTAGATTTCATGCGGTTGAAGCGGATAATCTCAAAATGTACAGTTTGCACTTCAAAAGTTCAAATAAAAAAAAGACAAACAAAATTGAAAGAAATCTAATTAAACCTGTCAAAAGATTGTTAGTTGTGTTCAAGTGGAATATAACCAAAACATCTAATTTCATCCAGGTTCACAATTATAAGTCATATGAATCAAAACATGGCCTAAAGTGACTCAGGTGGCGATTGAGTAAAAAGTATAGCATGTATTGCTGTATACATTTGTCAACTAGCACAACTGTTTCAGCTGTTATAATTATACTTCACCCTTTAATGTTTAAAACAAGGTATTTATGTACACATCGTTGCTTGTCAGAAAAGGCTAAGGATTTGTAGTCTATTTTTTATTAATTTTATTAGATTTGTACTATACAAAGATTATAGATAAATGATGCTCTCAAAACAAATAATTTCAAAAATTTCTGCAATTTACAATTTATATTTACTCATAGACTGGACTATTGTAATTATGCATTATCAGAAAAATCAAATGCTCTTTGATGAATCTAAAATCCTGTGAGACTGCTGATAAAAGTGCAAAGAAAGATATTTCTCCAATATTACCTTCTCTTCACTAGCTCCTTGTTAAATCCAACAAACATCTTTAAAGAATTCTTCATTAAAAGCTGTTAATAACCAAGTTGTATCTTAGGTAAAATATTTCTTATTCTGTATGTTGCAAGCAGAGCACTTAACAGGTTAACTGGTGGTTTACTGGTGGTTTTAGTGTTCCTAAAAGTAAAATGGGTGGCAGATCATTTAGTTATCATATTCCTCTACCGTGGAACCATCTCCCATTTTTTGTCCTTTGTGCAGTCACCCTGTCTACTTTTAAGTCTAGGCCAAAACCCCACAGATTAACACTGGCTCTTAATCTGTTTAGATGTGTTTTTTTTTTAGACAAAGCCACTAACAGGGCTTATGTTACTATTAACTCTGTGTACTCTTTCTTTCACATAAAGGATTTCTAGGACCAATTCTGTGTTTTATTTCTGTTGTGAATTAAAAGAGTATAAATGATCTAAATAGTTTCAGAGAAATGTGTGATATAAAAGATGGTTTAGCTGTAAAATACTCTCTTGGACTCTTTGGTTATGCAACAGGTGACATGATATAACTCATAAGATTTCAAAGACCTTTACTTCCAAGTGAGTGTGCAGGTTTCTGTTCCCTTAGAGCCGGTCTGAGAAACTTTGAAAACATTGTACAGCCTCATAAAAATCAGCATTTCTATGTTTTAACCAAAAACTTTAAGTCTCTTTTCTCTTGTGTAGTTTTTATCATTATCTTACTGTGGTCTTACTCATGTCAAGGCAGCCTGTTGTCAGATTTTTTATATCTCAGCAAAAACTCATCACCTCAGTCTGCTCTCTTTTTGGTTATGCCTCTTTGTCCCTCATACAGGTGCTGCTATGCTTTGCTGTGTATATTCAGATGTTGACTAAGTAGAAAATAAATATGCGTTGTGGTATTCTGTTCACTTTCATTTTCATTTAAGTTCAAAACGATTTTGAGTACTTTACTGATGGTCTTTCAAATGTATTCCAAAAAGGTAGTAAAGTGTAAAAAATATGGATTAGATACCTAACTTTGACTGAGTTTCAACATTAAAAGTGTTCATTTTTCAATGGAGCATAATTGCTTTACTGCCCACAAACTCCCTGTTTGCATTAAGTCTACTTATAAAGAAACAAAAAGAAATTAGAATGTTTGGTAAGAATACAACTGTTTGTACACTGATACAAGGTACACCATTAGATTAGAAGTAAATTGTTAAATTTTCTGTGTTTACTGAACAGCTAAGTAAATTTAAGGTCATTGCATCTATTTTCACCCACTACAACTAACAACTAATACATTACTGGCATTGGAAAGGTCTCCAGCCTCATAAACCCAAATGGTAACACCCCGATCTCATTAGTGTACACTGATCTGGGCGTGGCCCATTTTGTAAAGAAACAGGGCTGAAAAGAGCTTTCAATATCCTTGGGAGCATGACATTTACCACAACAGTCTTTGATTAATCATTGCATCTAAGAGTAAAAAGTCACACCCCCAGTATAAGAAATAGCAGGTGTTTAAAAGGCCCTGCCCTGTATGACATAATTAACATTGAATAGATCACGCTTGCATTAAGTCTGATTCATTCTAGGGAAACATATGCACATTATTTGCACTAATAATTGATATTAAGTAAAATAAGTAAAACCATAGTCTTTGTCAGTGGTATGTGAAAAATGAGCCACATGCGGGAGCATTGCCATGACTGTAAGGTGATATCTCTGACATATCAAAGCACAGTATGAAAGGCCTGATGGCAATAAAACCTGCAGATCCTTGAAATATGAAAAGGTCCTTTCCTAGGCTGTCTGGGGATTTGCACAGTTTCAGAAGCAATGTCATTAAACAGACTCTTCAGACAGATATTTGAAAAATTACGATAAAAGGATACATAATGAGGACAGAGGAGATGAAGATAAAGACAGTCATAAGCAATATTAACAAATTAGAAAACGTTTTGCTATATTCTCGAGACATTTAACGGCAAAATCTTCTCAGTAGAGGAGTGGTTGTCCTAAACCCAGACCCAATGTTCAGATTATTGGAAGACAGTTCTCCAATGAGAACCCCTCTATCAGTGCATTAACCTAACCTAACCTAACCTAACCAACTCACTCCTACTGGCTAAAAATGTGCTTGCTGTTTCTGACTATCTAATTCTTGATGTGAGTTAAACTTGTATGTATGTGCATTTATCTTGCTGAAAAAAAACATTTGTTTTCCACCCAATAGAATGAATTTGGTTGTTTGAACTTGAAAAACATATATTTTTTTTCTGTTTCTGCAACACACAAAAAATAGGCTGTAGATTAAACCAGTATTTAAAAATTCACTTAGAACTGAATGTTGCCTGGAATTGGAAAATTTTCAGCTTGATTGGCCATAATCAGTAACTATCTGGTCAGAAAATCAAAATCCACTTGTTCAGTGCCACCAACACTCTTTGGAGTGGATGTAATGAGTAGGTAGGACTCTTCAATACCAGTAGAGTAGAAGCACACTAGCTGAAAGCCCAAAAACACTAAGAATCTTAAAGGAAACTGTATTTTCTACATATTAAGAAATGTCTGTGTGTCGTTCAGGCTGAGAGGCTCAGAGAGTGTTTTCAACCTTGAAAATATTAGCAATCTTTTTAAAATCTCAGTGTTTACATGCACAGTGTGTAGTGACTACACAGAGTCTGGAGTTTTAGTAGTGTTAGAAATGCTTATTATGCTAAATGTTAATATGAGATGCTAAAGTTGAAATGAAAGGAAGGCTTAGAATAAATATTTTCTTTATGAAAATTAGCTTTAGAAAAACTGGGGGTTTGGGGTTTCTGCCCTTGAAGGCCAGTGAGAAAAGAAAATCTAGATTCAAATATTTCTAAGCTTTGTCTCTTTTTTTTCAGAGGCTTATTTTTCTGTTTGTTCTTGTAATACTTGGCTGTGCCACTAGAGGCACTGCAATAAAACCACCAGCTTTCACTAACAGCTGTATTGTTCAAATGAATGGTCATAGGGCTGGTTTACAAGAACCAATGTCCCCTTTTCTAAATGAGATTGTTGTAAAGTAAAATAAAATACCAAGATTCCAAGATTCCAAGATTGTATATTTATGTGAGATATAGAATTAACTACAGCATTGATCAAGGATATCTGTAGGACAAATGACCATTGCCGACCATGACTGCTGTTTCTTGGGACCAAGACTGTACCTTGCAAATGGCCTTAAAATTTGCTGTCAGTACATGCTTATCATAACTTGTCACAATAAATTAGAAAGGGCTATGATTAATTACCAGGTAAAATATAGAATATGAAACCCTTTAATGATTTATAAAAGTATTTATTTATTTATATTTTGGTGACAACAGCTCAATAAAATTTTTTAAAAATAAAATTTTTTTTTATCTCAGTCAACAGAGTGGGAAATAAATTTTGGTTTATTTTTCTAAGTCTTTTTTTGTCTCAAGCCTGGAAAGGCAAGTGGAAAAAAAAAAAAAAATCTTTCTTTTTTTCTTTTGTCTTATTTTTCTAAGTCTTATTTTTCTCTCAAAACCAATAAGGTAAGTGAAAAAAAAAAGAATTATGTCTTATTTTTTTAAGTGTGAATTCTTGTAATACCACTTCTGTCCACTAAAAAGGGGTGGCACAGTCAGCCAGCCAGGTAGCCAGCTAGGTGCAGGTGAGTGCAAAAAGTTATATTTTGTTTAAAAATCTAGAAGTGTGGTTTTAAAAGATGTTTTGGGATGAAATTTTACCTAAGACGGCATACAGTATATGGAATCAGTCCTTCAAAATGAGCCTGCTTTTAGATTCACTACGGTGGTTTCAGAGATGCAAAGGCCTGCATCAGACCCAGGCTAAAGTGGGAGTTGTAGATAGATCACCATGCGGAGTATGGCCTGATCCCAGCAGGGGGCACTGTAATTTTATCGCTACCTGTTTGATGTATATAGTTGGTTTAAGTTGGATAAAAGGCTTCCTGATTGATAATTACAGGTAGCTGAATATAAAAATTACTTTTTTGATGTACATTGTTATGGACAGAGTTAGTTATATTGTATAATAGTCGAATAGCCCTGAATGGTGCTACAACTCTTATTTTGAAGGACACTGTCTGTCTCTACTATCAGGAAGCAGCATATTTATTAGCTTGACAGCTTGAACCTGCATCTCCGAAGATGGTTTAAGTATGATTACTGAGAACAATATTGAAATCAAGGGTCTGTTATTAATCAATCAGAGGAGTTTCTATGTTCCTTGTAAAGAAGAAATCCATGTTGTAATTAGAATTGTTCATATAAACCAAAGCTACAGCAATTTACAATAAAATCCCTTCTTTATTGTTTCATGCAGGACAGCCAAGGGCAACTCCAGCATGGATCCAGTTTCTGGACAGCTCCCAGTGGTCTCTCTAGCTTAATTTCCAGCTTCATGGTTTCCTCACCTTCCTGCAAAGTTTAACACTCATTGATAAGGTTGATTTTATGGTGAAGAATGTTTTGTTTTTTAGAACTATTTTAATAAATTACATTGTTACTATAAACGTTCTTCTCTGTGCTGTCCACACACGACTTTACCTGGTGACAACAATAATATAATAATAATGATTGATATAGATTAGCTTTGTCTGATAGTTACCTTATACACCATTTCATTCAGTTATCAGCTAACAGCTGAGGTCAGATGCAAGTGGGAAAATGTAGAAGCATATTAGTATATTTTTCCAAGCTCTTCCAATAAGCCTCTAGAAAAAAAATAAATAAATAAAATTTCTCACTGGCCTTTTAGGGAAGAACAGAAAAAACAACTAAGAAATGTTTGAATCTAGATTTTCTTTTTCTAACTTGTCTTTCAGGACTCCTGTAGTTTCTGCCTGACATAGCTGTGGGGAAACACACAATAAACGTCATCAACAGTGGTATGCCATCTTAGACAAGTCTTTATTTCTTTAAACACTCCATCGAGTGTCTGCTAAGTGTTTTATTTTCACATGTATTAAGGCTTAGGATCATAGGAACCCAAACATGACCATCAGAGTTAATTTTACAACAATAATATTCATAGTTACCCTCTGACCTGGAGGAAACTGAAGGTTCTAATGACTAATTAACCTCATGCCACCTGTGAAACACTATTAAACATAAACCATTTACTTTTGTGCTTGGTTGGCTCCCCATCATCCGGCTGTGTAAATACTGGCAATCATGAAGGAGCAATGCTGCAGGTCCAGTGAACAGTGGCCTAAGTTTGGGAAGTTGGTAGACAGCAGATAGGAGGAATTTGGTTATGTTTAAAGAGTGGACAGTGCTGTAACTTGTCTCAGCTAAAATTGTTGCTTTATTGGATATGTCTGTAACAAAAAGGCTAACAAGCCATTCTATATATTTTGCAAAGGGATAGACTGAATTTATATAGCGTTTTTCTAATCCCACTAAGATCTCAAAACGATTTACAATAGAGCCACCTTTACCCAATCACACACACACAAATGCCCATTTATAAACATAGAGCGGTAGACACTTGGGGTTAAGAACTTTGCTCAGGGGCACATGGAAATATAGGAGGAGGAAGCTGAAATGGAACCTACAACTTTAGGATCGCAAGATGAATTCTCTACCCACTGAGCCATAGTTGCCCCTGGATGGATGATATGTGTATGCTGCTAAGGCCCACTTTAACAACATCTGTATTCCAACAGAGCTTCCTCTCTCAATCTAGATCTAACTGCCTGCTGCCTCTGCCACACAGGAGCTAGAGGGGGAAGCTGAGAAGAATACTTACAAGCCTTCACCACTGTGTTCGAGCCAGACACTCAGCTGCACACACAGGCACGCATGCGTTCTCAGTATATCCCTGCCAAGTCAAGCATTGTGAAGCCCCAGGAGGTGCCTAGGGAGGCCAAGAGCAAAATCTGTCCTCGAGCATTAATGGCTGCTTTAGCTAACTGACAGGGGAACACATCTTTAGGAATCATAGTGTTAAACAGCCACTTGGCTCTCAGATGTCTTGCTAAACATCCCTGCCCACTTATAGAGAGATAGATACTCTAAGTATCATAGGTTCTGCCTGAAATGGTGCAATAATGAAGGAGCAGATTATTAATCTTCATAAAGAATAAATTAAATGTGCCTAAATGCCTTACTGATCTATCACCAATAGTTTTTCCTCGTGTGCAGGTTTACTTTTATGCAGGCAAGTGAAAAGCATTCCATACCATAGGGTTGAAAATATCAGAGTGAAAATCCTACTAAGCATGCACTGGCAGCCATAGATTCTCATGGGAGTCATCAAATTATCAAGCAACCTATTTGAACTTGAGTTGCCAAGAAATGATTCAGGGCATCAGGTGCAGCACTGTACACACAAAAAGCATAAGCGCATGAACTGATTGGAGCATATCACCCTTAAAAATGGCTGCTCTAAGTTATTAACCCAAATAACAACTACAAAAAATCATCCTTCACCGACCAGTAAAAGCTACCACAAACTATTGTGACAAAACCAAACTTTAAGGTGAAAGCTGGTAACTTTAATATATATATATATATATATATATATATATATATATATATATATATATATATATATATATTGTAATGACTCTGAATATTTTAG
>JAHUTJ010034109.1:0-20189 GCA_036250325.1 Characodon lateralis
CACAGAGACAGTTTCTTCCCCCAGGCTGTTTCTCTGTTGAACATTCAATAGAGTACAAAACAACAGCATACAGATGTTGCAAATGCACCTTTTTATTATATATGTGAATATTGTACATTGTAAATATATATATTCTGTAATGCAAAAACAAAAGAGCAAAGTGTACCGGAGTCAAATTCCTTGTTTGTATGTACGAACTTGGCAATAAAGCTGATTCTGATAACATCATTGAACCAACAGTGGAAAATATGCTCAGTTTTTAGGGTGGACAAATATCACTAGAGTTTTTATTATTGTTGCATACATTTTTTATACATTATGATAAATCATAATTTTCATCACAATAATTTTTCCCAATAATAATTTGATAACTAATGACAATCTCAACTGTCCATCCGTCACTCTCTCCATCAATATGCCAGCAAATCAGTTGGTCAATCCATCCATTAGTTAGTAAATTTTTCCATCAATCCGTCAATCCTCTCATTTAGAGTCTGTGTTTTTTTAAGGTTCCATAATTAAAGACTGATTACTGCATCTGCTGTAAATTCATAAAGAACTTTTGTTTTTGGCTGCACCGTTACCCTGCAGCAAGAAGGTCTTGGGTCCGACTCCCGGCCGGGGGTCTTTCGCCATGGAGTTTACATGTTCTCCCCGTGCATGTATGTTGTCCTGTGTATCTCTGTGTTGCCCTGCGATGGACTGGCAACCTGTCCAGGGTAGACCCCGCCTCTCACCTCTAGAATGCTGGAGATAGGCATCAGCTCCCCCTCGACCCTGTACGATAGAAGCGGGTGTAGAAAATGGATGGATGGATTATTGAAATATGATATAAGATGATGATCAATGACTCATATAAAAACATGCTAGCACTGGCACAGCACTTCAGCAAACTGCTGAACCTAGAATATATCAAGAGCACGATGTTATGTTGAAAGTGTATGTGTTAAGCAGAGGTTGCTTTAATTAATATTTTTTCCTTTTTCCAACGTTTTCTTTTTTTTTTTTTTTTTTATGGTGATAGAAAAATCTGAAGGCTGTCAGTCATTTTGACATATTGCAGTTCACACCCCTGACCACTTGGTGGCCAGTTAGCATATTAATTAGCTGTTTGGATAAGTATTCTGTATCAGCAAATGCCTAATCTAAATGGACTTGGTATGTTATCTTAGTCAGTACATCTCTTTCAAACTTTCAAAATACAAGTCTGAAGACAAATTAGAAACCATGCATTAGGCTGCTATGTAAAAGTTTCTCTAAGCTTATCAGCTTTATAAGGCTTGGCAGGTCTTGCACAATTTATGTCAGTTCTGAGAAAACCTCCAATGTGGGTTATGTTTTTTAGTGGGGTTCATAATTAAGAGAAACACTTACAGAAGGTTGCTCAGTCGTTTACCATTTTGCGTTCCTCACTTGGTATACTTTCGAGCGAAGACAAAAACGCTGCATGAATATTGAAGAGGAGCAAGCAATCTGCATTTCTTTCTTATGAGAAAGAGGAAGGCTGTGGGCCCTGTAGCGTTTTAACAGGTAGCAGCACTGTTGTTGATGCTGATTTTGTCTCCGAATGCATTTCGGCAGGGTTGTATAACACATTATACTGTGTAGCCAGCGTGCGGCTTTGTTGCTATTTTTAGAAACGCCTTGATGGTAAAAACTGTGTGACACACCGACGCAAAAACATAAATCTATGTGTGTGTGGGAGCAGGCAGCAAAACCTGTGTCACTAAAATCCATTTTTAGTTTCACATCTTGAAATTTCCCTCAGAAATGCATAAATACAGGCAATGATAAACTAAATAACACTATTTAGCAAATCTATAACAATGTTGTATTAAATTCTTAGGCTGTTGCAAGTAAAACCGATTTTCAACAATTTGTCCACTGTGTCCCTTCAACTTGTCTTAATCCCTCCTTATTTGGATGAGTCAATCTTTCAGCTCTCATGCATACATCTTTAAGAGTCTGCACCCTCCCCTCCACTCAGACACATATAGACAGACTACGCAAAGCCTCAGACTGGCCCAGCGTTTCCTTTTGTTCATTTAAATACCTTGGAGTCCAGACATAAAAACCATTACAAGGCGCAATGTGGTGTGACGGCTTTTTGATCAGATGAAAAAAAACGTGAGGGCAGAAGTGTTGGAGGCATTACCTCTCATTTTCTCGAGGTGCTCTGATAGGGTTTAACCAGCTGATTGCTTTATTTAGAGCTTGTCAGGAGCTGCAGCTTGGAAATTTAAAGCATTATGGGGCTCTGCCCACAGGTTTGATGGTTTCTGCTGAATTTAAAGTGGCTTTGTGTAGCAGTCCATCAGGTAAATTGAACATAAACCCACAAGACTGTTGTTTTTATGAACATAATGGCAATATACATTAATAATTTTCATTATAAGTAGAAGCTGTTAGTCAAAGAAACCGCACTGAATGTAATAAAGTATAGCTATAGTTTCTGTTCACAGCACTAGGATGAGGTCAAAGAGACAGCTCCCCTTTAGGCAACTCAGGTTGCCGTTGCTGTTTTATTGTAGTCACAAACAGTAGTTGAGCAGAATTGACTGGCATTACTGTGTGACTTTGTCACAGTTGGAAAAATCACAAATTAATTGCAACTTTTTTGAAGGTTTTGCTAAAACTCTTTGATTTGAACTATTTTAACAGTATAAGCTAATGCCGGTTTCCGCTCCAAATTGTTTGGAGTCCGAAGAAAGCATGTGTGAGAGGTGCATTGGTGGACCAGGCCGGAGCAAGACGGACAAGAATGGAACAGAAAATTGGAGTTGTTCATAATTTGATGGAGAACGACGAAGAGTGGGTGTGTCGACGGTGACGTTCGGAGTAGTCACGGAGATTGTGGAACCGTTCTCATTAATTAACATAACAACGGAGTTACTCCGTCGGTCGGAACGGAACAGAGCAGGAACGGAGGATGGGGAATTATTTTGCGTCCCTCTACAAAGAACTGTTGCAGCTTCGCAGGCAGGAAGGAGACGGCGGTGTTGGTTTTTCAAAATAAAGTAAATTTTAAGGTTTCATGATATTTACATTTTAAACTGTCTGATAATGGTTAGTATAAGTGCGAAATTCTGAGGGTGTGGCGGCTTTTATTTTGCCATGGCGGTGCCCCACGATCCATTACATGTAGCGGAAACCCTGAGTATGTTGTCAGAAGTGCAACTAAACACAATAGCTAATATTTTGTTGAAAAGCTGTGGGAGCAATCATGGATTTCAAATTACAGTTGGCTTGGAAACCACAACCATCTGAATACAAATTCTGACTTCAGGGAGCATTTTAGTCAATTTGTCTCACTTGGAAGAGCACATGTCCAAGTATAAATAGTATGCGACATGATTTTAACATTTGCATCTTTAGCCCCTTATTGGCATGCTTAAGTCTTTAGCACAGAATCACATTTCTTACTGTCAGATAGATTTCAAAACTAGAAAACATCACATTTGAATAAGGGGGGAAAAAAAGCTAATTTCTTACGTTTGTTACCCAGATCAGTTTTGGTACTTAAGGACTCAATGATGCTTATGATTTGCATGTAGCAAACTTATGTTATGTTGGAAACTACTTATGTGTTTATGCATTTGGCAGACGCTTTTACTGAAAGCAACTCACAAATGTGGATGTGAAAATGCAGATTAAAGCTTGGGATGCCCATGTACAGATATCCTTACATTTAACATTTGTTCAATGTATCTTTCCAATGATACAATGTGAAAATTCAAACTATCTAATTTTCCTAATTTTAGTATATATTTATTAGCATTTAGCATAGACTGTCCCCACTGTTGTTCAGTATTTTGCCAAAGTACCTTTTTTAAATACTGAAAAGCATTTAAAAGCAATAAACTGAGTGGTTTTCTGTTTAGCAAACCACCCATGAAATAAAATATGAGGCTGCTAAATATTGTAATGTTTTGACAACCTATTGGTGTCAGGATGTGGGGTTTGTTGGTTCTGTGCCTGTCTGTTTTTTTCCTGCGGCTTATCCACCAGAGGGCTCCTGCAGTCGGCTGCTGGCTGAGCACTCCTCCTCCTGCTGCACCTCTTCACAGCTGCAGCAGATCAGGTGCAATCAGCCTGGCAGGATAAAGAGACTGGAAGCCATTCACTCTTTGCCTGAGTGTTAACTGTCACTGGGTTTCTTTACACCAGCCTGGACTCTAATGATCCTTAGTGGACTCACCTTTGCCTTTCCAAGCTTCCTGTGGACCTCTGGAGTACTACTTCCACGACTGACTTCCTCCTTACTGCACTACCTGTCCGTCCAGCACCGTAGCCATCCGAGCCCTCTGGTTTGCACCTCAGCTGCAGGCCAGCAGATCACAAATCATTCTCCGGACATCGGTGGATCATTCTCCAATACCCAGTAAGCCTCTCATTGTTTATCCACATCCACCAACTTCTTTTATTTACCTCTGCTTCTGTTGCAGAGCTCCCAGTCTCCCTGCATTGCTGTTTCTCTCCAGACCTGAGTTCCTGTTCATAGCCATTCATTGTAACAATCAACCTCTTTAACTGATCTATTCGCTCCTGAGAGTCTTTCTGCATGTGGGTCAGAAATATCCCCAAAACAATGACAATTGGTTTATATGATCATTTAGCAATATGCAACGCTGCTCACTCTCACTTTCAAAACGTGTTTCTCAAGAAAATATGTTTAAACACTGAAACCTAAAACAAATGGGGCTACTTAACTGGTGGCATTTCAGTTATTAGCAGATGTTATAAAGCCACCATTCAAATCCAGATATTCTCTTGTTTAGTCCCCCCTCAAACCACAACAAAAAAAAAGAACAAAAAGTCTTTATTTAATGAGCAATTGCTAAGAAACTATTTTTACCTATACAATTGAAAATCAAAATCATTGAAAATTAGCATTTAGAGCATCCAGGATTCAAATATTAGCCATGCATTCCAGAAAATAAAAATGAAATAACACATTGTTTTTCACAAATGGCGTTTAGGTGTCCTTGTAGAAAATGCATTTACAAACCTATAAGTGAACAATACTAAACTGATAGAACTTTTTGTCTTTAATGCATCTTAAACAGTTAATCGTATGTACAGCAGTTCTTAAAAATGACATGTTCAGCTTAATTCAGTTTATTTATATATCACCAGTTCACAACATCTCAAGACTTTACAAAGAAAAAACTGTCATTTCAGTCCATAAATACATTTTCCAAGTCAATTACATACATTCCAAATTGATTTTCATTATTAAACTATTTATTATATAAATTGTATATGAAGTTTTCTATGTAAGGGAAGGCAGCAGATTGCACTGAGTCGCTGGCTTGCAGCATTCACCCTTTTATTTTCAATGTTTGTTTGGAAATTTTTAACGTAACATGTAACATGTAACATGTTTCTTTGAAGATACCTGCATAATATGTGCTACAACAACATTAAATTTCTCTTTGGGGTTAATAAAGGATTTTTAAATTGAACTGAATTAAACAGCACTACATTGATATTCCTACAATTCTTCAAATGTTAAAAAGCTATTTTCACCCTTACAGGGAAAATAATTTATATTACCATTAACATTATTATTTGGACAGCTCGTTAGCTTTTAGCAAGACATTGTTTTACAAATGTTGTCATAAATAACTGTTGATAGTGTGATCTTAAATTTCTAATATGAACAGTACAGTGGAACATGTTATTACTCAGTCCAATATCAATAGGGGCGACGGTGGTAGAGGTTCGTCCTGCAACCGGTGGGTGGCCAGTTTGAACCTCTGCTCTGTCTCAGTCATTGTGTACTTGGGAAAGACACTTCACCCGCCTTGCCTGCTGATGGTGATCATTGGGCCCAGTGGAACCGATTGTATGGCACCCTCACTTCTGTCAGTCCGCCCTGGGCAGCTGTGGCTACAATGTAGCTTACTACTGTCAGTGTGTGAATGACTGATTGTAGTGTGAAGTGCTTTGGGGTCTCTGGGGACTTGATAAAGCGCTATACAAGTGCAGGCCATTTACCATCAATTTTGCAGTATCCTAGCATGCTTTTATTAGCATTTAGCAAGAAGTACATCACTGTCGGTGTTTCAAGTTGTTTGAATGTTTTGAGATAAATTACATTTAAACATTTCATGATGAGTTTCAGCTCCCGGCAGCGCCAGTGTTAATTAAGCTCTAGACAGCAGCATTAGGCTCACTGCAGCCTGCAGTAATTTACTGTTATTTCCTTTTTTATCAAGAGAACCACATGTCGATTTCCCTCTATGTGGAACATTTGCTGCATTACCCACCCGCTGTTTAACATTTATGTGTTTGAATCTGCATGTTATGACTTGACAGACCTGTTTGAAGCATGCAGCAACCTTTGTTTACTGTTTCATAGAACAGCCTTTAACTCTTGATAGCACAACACTGAAAATCCTTTTTATATGGGAACCAATAAGGCCCTGCTTGCTTGTAGCTCAACTCCTTGCGTAAAAAAAGAGGCCTACATCAATCTTAATAGGTTTGCATCTTTAGCAGCGATCCATGTAGACAAGATAACAAGAAACACAGAAAGCTTTGGGACATAACTCTACAAATGGAAAACATTTACTTACTTGATTTATGACTGTCCAGTTCCATTTGGAGACTCATGGTGATTTTAAAGGGAAAATTAAAGACCAGCGAATGATGCACAGTTTTACATCATGTCGTCTCATCTCAAATATTCCTTCACAAGTTTAGCTCTAAAATAAATTCATTTAACACCACAATCCTCCTGCATGAGTTTGATCCGAGTTATTAAAATAGTTGAGGAGAGAGATGGAGGGAGGGACGTGGAGAGATATGGCAGAGATGGGTGGGAAACAGGAAGGAGCGAGCATTGACAGCTCCCCAAACCAAGCTGCCTTTCAAGATACCACAGCAACCGCAGCACCTCAGCAGCCAAAAAGATAAGGCTCCAGCCAAGATATCAAACGGCATCAGCAATAAGCAGGCGCCACGAGCAAACACTTTTGCAGCCAGCCACGGGCTCGCCACCAGCCGCTGACAGACGGCCCAGGGCCACCTCAGGGTGAGAGCGTGTCTGTGTGCAGGGGGAGATGGGGAGCACAAACAAAACTGCAAAAGCCAAATGCTGCTCTGGTTAGCTCTGTCAGCTTTTACTGTACACTCCTACAAAATTGTCATAGAAGATTTGGCTTTAATACGTTTGACGCATCCTTTGGAAGTAATTTAGTACAGTGCAGACGTGATGGTGGTGCAGATTGTCTTGCTTGTTGTTGCATCATTATTCTACTGCTTTTCATAACGGCACCACAGTAAGGAGGAGGGGATACCTTAACGAGTAGTTCTGAAAAGCCTGATAATCATACATTTTTAACAAGTTGTAAGATCTCACAAATAAAATTGAACATTAATTACATTATTACATTTTAGAAAGCTCTTTTAAAAATGATCAGCCAGCTGTTAAATGACTCACGGAGAAGACCAATTACGGGGAATATTATGACCTCTTTTATCACACACCTGCTGATTTCTATCATCATTTCGGCTTTTATATCAATGTAGCCTAAATTGGCCTAATAGGGCAAATCGCCTTGCTCTTTTCATCATTTTATAAGCTGTTAAGGTAAAAAGAAAGCATGCCTTCTTTCAAGTTGTGGTACTTTAAATGGATAATGTAAATGGTGATCAAAAACAAAGACAGAATGTAAAAAAATGTGGACTGAATAAACAAAATGTGCAATTTCTGTTTCTATAGAATTTGAAAATCAAATTAAATGTATTTCATAAACTTATCTCCATCTTGTGAACACCTCTATTAAAGCATAGCTTTTGTCAGTCTGTTGGTCTGGAGCATTTAGGTCTGTGTTAACAAAAGTTAAAACACATCAGAATTGACCTTAGTGTATCAGTTGTTTCTGGCCATCAACCTGGAAAGGGTTATAAGCTTATTTCTAAACAAGTTCACCATTTTGCAACAAATATAGTTTATTCACAAGTGGAACATGTTTAAAACAGCTGCCAGGCTTTAGAGAAGTCGATATCCTGTCAAACTCGCCTCAAGCTTAGAGCGTTCAATGCTTAGAGAAAAACAAGAGTTGTATATCAGACAGTATACAAGCTTCAGTTAGCTTCTTAAAGCTTAAAGTTCATATATGGACAATCAGGAAAAGACTGAACAAGTATGGCTTGTCTGGAAAAGTTGCAAAGAAAAAGCTTCTTCTCTCTAAAAAGAATATGATGGCATAAAGTATCATCTTGATGAACCACAATACCTCTGGAACAAAGGTCTTTGGACAGATGAGACTAAAATTGAGATGTTTGGATGTAATTCACAGGCCTGTGTCATATGAGCACTAACAACTCATTCTGCGAAGCCCGATGGTGGACGTCTGCTGGTATGGGCCTGCTTTGCAGACACAAGATGGGGGCATCTTGCAGTTATTATGTCGACCGTGAACTTCTCCGTACACCAGAGTATTCTAGTCTGATGCCACAACTGAAGCTTGACCAACATTGAGTCTTGCAATGAAGCAAAGTTGTAAAGAAGAATCAGACACTGATAAAGGCATACAGAACACATCTATAGCTTAAGATCATTAAATCATATGTACATAGTACAACGCTGTACTTAGTTTTTCACACAAAGCTTCTTAATTTTTACTTTGTTTCTCTGCAATAAATAAGAGTCTGGTAGAATCTGTTATACTTTTTCTGCAAACTTTAGGTCGGATTGAAATAATTTGAAAGCCTGGTAAAATCCAGATCACTTTCATTACATCCTGATACATAAAACTTTATCTGAATGAGGGTGTACTTAGTTTTTAACATGACTGTAGCAGCTTAATTCATCCACAATATGCAATCATATTTGGATGACAGACCACGCAGCTCGTTCTGGATGGCAGGAACAGGTCCTCCTCTTAGCTGAGGACACTACAGCACATCGCTGACGGCAGCAAATTCATCATCCTCCTCATAATGCCGAATATGAATCACACTCTCTGTGCTGTCCCCTACCCAAGGAATTGCTTAAGAGTTGTGAGGTTGTCCCGTTCCTCATCCATTTCCTCTCCCCGATTTATCGCTGTCTACCTCAGGTGCTTTTTTTCATAATCCTCAAATTTACTGTCATCAGCATGGTGCCGCAAAGGATGTCTTAACTTTACAAACAAGACAAAGATTAAAACGCACAAAGAGGCAGACAGCTGAGCTCATGACGAGACAAAAGTGAGGTAATCAGCAAAGCCGTACACGTTCTTCCTTCATTTTAGCAGTAGATAGCTGTGACTGGGTGCATTTGCAGCCTGAGGTTTTGGCGCCACATGTTCCAAGCGTTAAACATCTCTTCTCAAAAGCTGCTACATGCCTCATTACTGTGGCGTTCAGAAATGTAGCTTTACCTGTGAGTGATTAATGTTCTCTAACTTCTTACTTCAAGGAATATTCCTGTTTTCATGAAAAAGCACATTAGGTACAGGCTCTACCACAGTGCTGTGAAAACGTTTTTGCTCGTTTTTAAATATTTGCTGCGTTTTGCTTTTTTGTCAGACTTAAATGTTTCATATAAGCAATAACATTTAATATTGGACAAAAATAAGAGCAAATCATTTAGAATGTTTGCGTCCTGTTACATTTCGAGCAAAACTAACACAGTATTTAAAAAATAAAATTATTCTGACATATAAACATAGCGGCGGTAGAGTGATGGTCTGGGACTACATTGGTGCTTGAGGACCTGGATGACTTTCTTTTGATGATGGAACCATTAATTCTTCTCTCTAACAGGTTAGAGCTGGACAGTGATCTGGAGCACACCACCAAGTCCTGTGAATGGCTCAGAAATCAAAGCAAAGTTGAGCTTTTGAAGTGGCCTAGTTAATGTCTAGACCTAAAATAGATTCAGATGCTGCATCGTGACTTCAAACAGGCTATAAATGCTGAACTAAAACAAAATTCCTCCACAGAGATGTAAAGAAACCTAACAAACACTTGTTGGCAGCTGTTGAACAACCAGCTTGTAGGTTGTGGAACAGCTACCTTTTCACATAGGGCCAGGGTTGGTTCGGAAAACTGTTTCTGTTTAACTCAAGATTATTCTGGCATGATTTAAAAATTTTCTTAAGATCAAAAACACTTAACTGTGACAAAAAGCAAAAACCAAGGAAATCTGTAAGGGAGCAAATACTATTTTACAGCACTCTAACCAGCAAAACCCAAATCATGGCATTCTTCTTTAGAATGCCAGACAAATAAATCACTCGCAGATTTTTGTAACATTTCAATTTACATTCCCCCACCATGGGGGGATGTAAATTGAAACGTGTCATAATTTGTAAGCTCATGTGTGCAAGACAGTGATATTCAGTGGCTTCAGGCATGAAACCCTAACTGGTGTCTCTATTAAGGTCTGTGAGAAAGCTGTATGTGGCGTTTATGTCTCTTTGTAAGTAATTACTGTAATTTGAAAACAGATTTCAGTTGGTTTTCTTGAGTCACATAGCCAGACCGCTATCATTCTAGCACTGTGGCAGTTTGAAGGAAATTGCCTGAAAACATCATCTTAATGTTTTCCAAAAAAAAGGAAAAAGGTTTTTTTTTTTTTTATATACAAAGTTTCTCGAAAGCAATCACATTTCTTCTTAGTGCATCTAAACCAGAGTGCATCAGTGTTTCAAAAATGCATTTATATTGGTAAAACGAGGCAAACACTGATAAAATCACACAGTTTAGCTTTAAAACGTGATTCTAGTCTTGCTAAAAACTTCTCCCATTCAGCATGCTATTTACAACCTCCAAAGCCTTTCCTACTTTTAGGTGAAAGAGAGCCTAAATGGGTCTGGGTGGTTTAAATGAGCTGCCAATAGTCTTATACCTGGAGTCAAGATCTAATGAATTAAACTAGTTGGGATTTAATGGAATAAAAGAGTGATTAACAGAAAAGATAAAAGGGAATTTGGTCTGTCAGCCGTACTGATAATGAAGTTAACATCCCCACCGGAGGAGAATTGTTCTGCAGGGCTGTTAAAGAAACCCGTTTCTAGAAGTGCAGTTCCAGGTTTCCTTACTAGATTACAGATGAATTACTGTGTTGGATGGTGAGAATCAGTGCCCTCTGGTAGCTGGACCGATTGTTACCTTCATTTCAATCTAAAACGTATCAGGAATAGATTTAAAAATATTTAAAATATATGATGTCACACAAAAATAATCAAGTTGGATCAAACTGAGTCCAAGTCCAAGTCCAAAAAGCTGTAAAAGATAATTTTGCTCTTCTTTTGGACATTTAAAAGAAGTCAAATGATTAAGATAATCGGTATCCATTTTTGGCCACCTCAAATGTCATAAAACATGCATCAATATGTGCAGTAAGCCCAGATCTAAAATTTGTAAAAAGAAATAGAAAATCTTTCCAAAGCTCTGCACAGGCAGATTCAGTGGGTTAAACAGACAATGCCGAAGCGTCACATCAATCAATAATGGCTCGATCAATGACCGTTTTACCAAATAACCCCTTACACGTGACAAGTTCTTAACAATCTCAAATTGAGCTTACCACTCTTCACAGAAAAAAGCACAAGACAACAATAAAATCAATCTAACTCACTCAGTCTCTTGAGCTGGATGAAAATAAGAGTATAATGATAAAAAGACTCCATTATTTCATAACGTGACAAAAAAGGTTAAAGCATGTAAAAAAATCTAGATTTATTTATTTACTATTTGCATTTGTTTAAATGTTTTGTATATATAGAACAAGAATACAATAAGATGTTTTAAAATACCAGATTTAATAGCCTTGTTTGATGACCAGTTTACAATTTACTGCTGGTTCTTTGTAGAGGAAAGGATTCATTAGTTTATTAACCACACTTTGTATTAATATCTGTGTGAAATAACTACATTAAGGATTGTTACATTAGGCTTTTTAACCACTTGTACGTGTTTATTGACAATCAGCTAATGATTGCTTCTATGCGTTGTTAATTGAACACACATTAAAAACAGATTTCTGTTGATGTGTTTTGTTGTGTAAATTAAGAACGAAACCCAATGCCATCGTCCGCCAGGTGATTTTCCAAGAGTTTATTCATGAAATCTAAGAAGGTCCCCAAGGACTTCCACCATAAAACGGCCCCACAGCATCATAGATCCACAACCTTACTTGACAGTGAGCACAAGGTGGTTTTACACCAGTCCCATCTGATTTGTTTTTGTAACCAAAAAGCTCAGTTCTAGTATCATCATACCATTTCCTCTTAGAGTACACTCTAGTTTCTCCACACATTTATGTTTGTGCTGGTAGGACAAAAGGGTTTCCTTGCATATGTCTAATGGTTTCTCTTGAGACTTAGTCATCCCACTATATGACACCTTGCTGCTGTTCTCAGCAGTCTGAGGATATGCAGGATGTTCGACAACATAACAATAGCTTTAAACTACTGCAAACATATGAAGTAATGTATGTATATTTGGTTTATTTCTGGTTATTTTGTATTAAAATGAAAATATAGAGATGGAGAGATGACTGTGTGTGAAAATCCCTGAAGATCAGTAGTTTCTGAAATCCTCAGTCTATCTGCATTGCTGCCCCATGCTGATGCCCAGTTTACTCTCCAGAAAGTCATCCTTCTCAGGTCTAAATACCAAAATGGATTAAGTTGCTGCCATGTTGCTGCTGATTCGCTATTTATGTTAAGCAATTGAACAGTTGTACCTAAATAAAGTGGCTGGTGAATGTACAGGGGTTGGACAATGAAAGTGAAACACCTGTCATTTTAGTGTGGGAGGTTTCATGGCTAAATTGGACCAGCCTGGTAGCCAGTCTTCATTGATTGCACATTGCACCAGTAAGAGCAGAGTGTGAAGGTTCAATTAGCAGGGTAAGAGCACAGTTTTGCTCAAAATATTGAAATGCACACAACATTATGGGTGACATACCAGAGTTCAAAAGAGGACAAATTGTTGGTGCACGTCTTGCTGGTGCATCTGTGACCAAGACAGCAAGTCTTTGTGAAGTATCAAGATACCACTCAGCCAATTTGAACTCATTGAAAAAGTTCTGCATTTACAAGAAAGGAGGACACCAAATTACAATTAACAAAAAATATGCAAAAATAATATCAACTTGATCTCTCCACTAAATTTAAAAGGTATGCCCACAAATGCTCAGTTGGCATCTCAGTTGTTTTGATAAACATACAAAACTTTGAGGGAAAAGCAGTGGTTGGCCTCAAGAAAGAGCTGCAACACACAAAAAATAAATAAATAAATGAATTACTAAAGAAAACATACTTCAACACTTTACAAAGATATGAATAAAAGTAATACTTTAAATGGAAACACAGCCTCTCTTATATTCAGGAACACGTGGGTGACTGTAATCTGCACAGAATAAAATGTTAAGTATTCATAAAAACTACAGCTCCTTTTCCATTCCATAATTCTTAAGTATTCCAGATAGCTTGACTGTTTTGTGTTGAGCAACCACTCCAAGTGTCAGATTCCTCACTAAATTCCTCACTAAACATAAAAGGTTTTCCTCAGCTGTCCTCAGGTGTGTCAATGCAGGATCTGCTCTTCTCACTAACCTGTCTTCACATGCATGGTTTTTACTGAGAGGTCTGGCTTTCTCCCACCAAACAAAAGCACATTAGACCAGTCTAACATCTCCCCTGGTGTGTGTGCTAGTTGTCTGTGTCTCTGTGTTGTCCTGTGAGTGACCTATTCAGGATGTACACCACTACTCACACACTGATCGCTGGAGAAAGGACCGACACCCCCTCCCCGTGACCCTGCAGGGATTAACTAGATGTAGAAAATGGATGGATGATTATTATATTTAGGAGAAAGTTTATATTTATATGTTAAAAGTAATAACTTTAAACAGATTGATTATCTAATTATTTTTGACATTGGTCACTTTTTTATGATGCTTGTGTGTTTGTGTTTTGGTTTTCATTTGTGTTTGTTTTTTCATAATTTCCTTGTTGTTTAATTATGTTTGAAAGATCTTGGCATATACAGTTTATTTCTCTGTGTTCCTTTTTGTTAAAATGGTGGTGGCTGTATAACTACCAGCCAAACATTTGGGCACACTTTTGTCATTTAATAGTTTTCCTTATTTTATCACTTTTTACATTGTAGATACACAGTAAAAACATCAAAACTATGAAGCAAAACTATATAGAATTATGTACCAAACAAAAAAAGTGAAATACCTCAAAACGTCTTTTATATTTAGATCCTTCAAAATAGCCCACCTTTGCTTTAATTACTGCTTTGCAGACTCTTGGCATTCGTGAACTTCATGAGGTAGCTACCTGAAATGGTTCTCTAACAGTCTTGAAGGAGTTTCCAGAGGCAGGAATATAAATAGAGACAAACCACTGAAGGAGAAGGTGTTTCCAAATATTTGACTGCTGGTGTATGTTCATTCCTTTAGTTTAGTTTTGTGCACTATACGCTGTGTATTTTAATTTCACCTCTAGATCAGTGTTAGTATACTTCTACCTTGGTTTGCTGTTTAGTTTAATTTGTGTCTAGTTTAGTTCCCTCTATGTTAATTTTTCACCTTCCATTTGCCTACCTGTTTTGCTCTCCTCCACAGCTTTTTCAAATCCCCCTTATTACCACACCTGCATTCAATTTCATTCTCCACTCTCACTTTAGTGTATAAGCTTGCTGGTTTTCATTGTTCTTTGCTGGTTCCTCTTGCTACTCGGCCTGTGCTCCATGTACCTTTCTCTTTGTGCAAATTCTGTAAGTTTTCTGTGGTAATTATTAAACTTTTACCATGCTCATCCTAAGTTCCTGTCGGCATTTTGGCCCCACTCCCACCTTTTTGTGATTTCCCGGACCTAATCTTTATTACTTTCTGTTGTTCTAGATCAAACTATTGTTTACTTTCTACAAACAGTAAAACATCCTTGTAGAACAATATTTCTTCACAGAAAAAATACTGGATTTACTTTTTAAGATTACTATAATAGGATTAAATACTGATTTATAATTACATTGTAAATATAATTTATAAACTCCAATCTAATTATACCTAAAATGTGAACTTTCATTGGAACTAAAGCCCCCCCAAGAGACTGTTCTGGCTGATGAAGCAGCAATGGCAGAAATATAAAGTTCAATGTATCAGCTTCTTTTCATACCCTTGAGAAGTAGGGTAACACTGTATTTCTTGTGGTACTCACCCTGTCCATATTATTGACATGTATATTTTACATCATTCTTCATTTGTAGCACAAAAATAATATGTTTATTATTATTATTGTGCATAACTTAGTTCCAACATGCTTTTCTGTTTAAAGTTGAATAATGTATAAACTGTTTATGGGAACATGACCAGACTGCACTGCGTGTAAGGTCTGTATGAGTCACAGAGTTTGGCTCTAAACCAGAGGGATTCTTTACTGACAGGGAGTGTTTTTATTTTCTGCATTTGGTACCATGGGATCACCCTGTAACACAATGAGGAACTTTAACCAAGCTGTTCAGACTTCACAAACCCGAATCTTCCAAAACTGTAAAAATAACAAAGTGCATTGAAATACAAGATAACCTCATGGATGCATTCACATAAATAAAAGAATAATTCAAATCGGAAATTTACGAAAAAACAAATTTAAACAGTATGAAAGAAAAATCTTAAAACACAACAAATCACCTAAGACCAGATAAAACATGGTACGAGATGGGGTGAGACAAGATGTCACACCTTAAGAAATAGCAATGAGAGCGGTGACCAAAACCCTAACAGAGATACCACAAGACGGATACTACAGTCTTGTGATCGGAAAGCCACAAAGTTGGTGACAGGAATGAAATCATTTTGTTCATGCATAACTTATTTTTACAGGCAGAGGTGGGTAGTAAGTAGTTGCATTTACTTGAGTAACTAAAAAAGTACTTTAGTGTCACGGTCTGTGGCTGTAGAGGATTAAAATGCGGACAAGCACTGGGCAGCAGCATGATGAGAAAAAGCTTCTTTCTCTAATAAAAGATCTTCAAAAAAAGCTTTATATGAGTAGTTCCCAAAAAACTTACAAGAGTTATCCAAAACTTACATGAATCTTTTAAGAAACATAATACCAGCAGAACACAAGAGGGTAGTGAACGGGAGGAACCAGCAACTGGTAATGGGAAAACAATGAGCTTTTAAACTGAGGGAAGTGAGTGGAACAAAGGAATGAGAGGCAGGCAATCACCAGGGATTAGAGTCAGATGTGGACCGGGTAATGCAAGGAGGCTGAGGAACAGGTGAAACTGATTACATAACTAAACCATGGGGGAAAGGATTAAATAACAAACCCAGCGAAACAGATCTAAGAAAACTATAACAACCAAAGATATAAAAATCTGGAAAATAAGAACTAACAAAGTAACCTGAAGACATAGCGGAAAACCTAACTGAAAAGTAAACAAACCCAAACAACTAATGATGCTGAAATAAAGCACACACAAGAACACAAGAATTCAGGAATAAATAAGAAAAATAAACTATCAGCCTGTCAGCGGCCACTAAAACTTTATCATCCCATCTTTATTCACTGATTCTAAATGATTGCTCAGGATTGTTGATGTATCTCTAATGCAGCTTTCTTACACAATTGAATAGCTGAAATGAGCATCTGAATGTATCAAATAGCTACACGAACCCAAACAGACTGAATCAGACTAGAGGCCAATGAGTTTACAGACAACTCTATAAAAGGCAAACTACGGGTTTTCCAGAGAAATAGGCTAGGTCAGCTGGAGAGGAGAATATTTGGAAAAATCTTACTTGGTTGATGAACAGATTTAGGCATAAATGTATGAGCCCAGGGTAAAAGTATTAGTGAAGGGCAGAGAGGCAGGTGAGTCGAACGAATAGTTCCAGTGAGCTGATTGGCAGAAATCTGGATGACAAGTTACATTAAGGTAGGTTATAGTGGAAAGGCTGAAGAAACTGGAGGATAGATCCAGGCTGGCACATAGAAATGTAGGAAAAGTAACACCCTTCTTTCTAACTTACTTAATGAAATTCAAGAAACACGTCACAACAAGCATTTACAGGAAATCTGGCAGAGAACGTAAGTTATGCTGGTGTTCTAAAATTATTCTGTAGTTTAAGGTGACGTAAAACAGTTGGGTAGGCAGGTGAGTGTAAAACTGTCTCTGTACATGGAGAGGAGTAGCAGCAGCAAATAGAGCGAGTAGGAAGTGGCGGAGCTAATAGGACCAAATTATCTATTCAGTTCAATTCAGTTTTATTTCTATAGCACCAATTCACAACACATGTCGTCTCAAGGCTCTTCACAAAGGGTTTGGAACGGTGCGGGGTTGTTGGGGAAGTTAGATTAAACTACTGAGTGTTAGAGTTTGGCGATTTTAGAATGGGCTATGTGTAGGGGTACTAAGTAAAATAATAAACTGATAAAGTGTGTTCATGTAGAGCCCACTGGTGGCCATTGTTATACTAAAACCCACAAAGATTGGGGCTACCTCTCTGTCAGACTGATTATAACCATTGGAAAAGAGAAGGGGTCGCACAGGTAGCAGAAATGGAGGGTTGTGTTTGCACCTCAACAATAACTGAGCCGGTTTAGGCTAAACCTGACTCCCCCTTACTCCATCCAACAGGGAGGGAGGAAGGCAGAGGTAAAAATAATTGACAAGTATTGTTTCCTGTTGCATTGTGTGAAAGGTGGGTAACGGCTAAGTCAATTCAATCGAATCATACAGTTTTCAAGTCAGGAACATACATTTCAATTAATCCTAACTATCAAACTGTGCAGTCAGATTCAGTTATTTATTAAAATTGGTTAAAATGTTTTTTTATCTAAGGAAACCCAGCAGATTGCATCGAGTCAGAGACTTGCAGCATTCCCTCCTCCCGGATGAGCATTTAGCGACAGTTGACAGTCACTGGTGTTGACTTTGCAGCAATCCCTCATACTGAGCATGCATGTAGCAACAGTGGAGAGGAAAAACTCCCTTTTAACAGGAAGAAACCTCCAGCAGAACCAGGCTCAGTGTGAGCGACCATCTAGAATCATAACAGGAACTTTTCTTGTGTTAAAATCAAGTAAATCTCCAATTTTTATTCCTAAGAACCCCCACCCAAAAAACACTTTGTTTTTGCCCCCAGTCTGAATAGTCACTAACCCATTAGCTAGAAAATAGATTTTTTGTCCCAGTCAGGTTATAAACTCAGGTCAGATGAAGTGTTTAATTGCAATATATTAAATGACACATGACCTTTTTTCTTTTTCTCACCATCTGAACATTTAATCAGATTGTACATGTTCATTAGGACTACCAGAATTATTATAAAATTGTAAAAAGTAAAGACTGTTTTTGTGACAGAATCTTTCGGGTTGCTTTACTTGTTTAAAATTTCTTTAAAGTCAGAAGTTTGCAACAGTTTGGCCCTGAGTGTCTTCACTTACAGATTTTCAACAATTAGGTTACAATGCCAAGATATTTTTATAAAGGAATCATGCGTTGGTGGACCTCTATATTTCCAGCTTAGAACATCTAGGAGTTTGTGTGGAACTGTTTTAATGTTAATGAAATATTTTAAGAACACAGATAAAACATTTAGGATTTTCATTGAGCACATTGTTGCACAGGCCAAACAGTGAGATTTAGGTTACTCTTTCTTTTACATTTTGTTCATGCACAACTTATTTTTACAGGCACAGGTGGGTAGTAAGTAGTTGCATTTAATCGAGTAACTAAAAAAAGTACTATAGAGGTAGTTTTACTTCTAGTTGAGCAATATTATTTTAGAGTACTGCTACTGTTACTTGAGTTCAATTTTTGGCTATTCTACCCACTGCTAGTTACTTCACTGAATAAAGACAAAACACATTTTAACCACATTTTTAATTAGACAGTGTGGTCTGGTGAGACTTCTGGTTTGTAAAGAAGCTTCAGTGTTCTAATGTTATTTTCTATCTGCTGAGCCTGTTGTGCTGTTTGGATATCAAGTACAGAAAACAGTATCTATCGTCACTTGAAAGTACTTTGCACTGTTCTAACATGTATACATTAACTACTAAAGTACTGGTATTAAAAGTTTTGTGTTGTAAAAAACTGAGATCTGGAAACATGTTTTTTTTTCTGCGGGTTGCACGGTGGAGCATTTGGTTGTAATATTGCCTTACAGCAAGAAGATCTTGAATTCAAATTCAAGGACCTCTCTGACCATAATTTTCAACTTGCACATATTGCATATCACAGTAAATTTTTTTGACCATTTTGTAATGCTCAGTTGTGGTCAAACAAAAATGTATTGTGTTATGCAAGTTGAAAATTATGGTCAGAGAGACAACAATGTGCAACTTCTATTGATATTTTATATTTCCACAAAGCATGATGATTCAGGGCTAGTAACTAATACACTAAAAAGTTATCACCTGATTTTAACAAAGTAAATAAGTACGAGGCTCTCATAGGATAATTACTGCATGGAGGATTATGCTATAGCAAGCAACAATTTATTTAACCCTAGTTAATGCATTGAGAAGCTATTAAATAACCATGCCAATGAAACGTATGTAGGACGTATGTATGATGTGTTAAAGCATAAATGTTCATCTGTTGCAGTAGGTAGGTTCATTGGTGTCTCTAAATAGTCCTTAGGCGTGAATGGTTTTTTGTCATGTGTGTCTCTGTTGTTGCCCCTTTTCCACTGGCTCGTTTTAGCCGGCGCGGCTCTGCACCCCTAGGTTTTGCTCTACTCGGTACAGTAACTGTTGTGTTTCCACTGACCCCCCGACGACTGAAGCTATGGTGGCTGAAGCTCCGCCTCCAGCCATGAGTGTAGAGGCTGTGCTCCTATTAACGTTAATGTTACATCACATTAAAGTAATCTGCGTGAAATGATAAAAAATAACTAAAAAAAAAACATACGTAAACTAAATACTAATAACGTTTGTATTAACATATATGCAAGAACGTCTTATTTATGTTTTTTAATGTCTAAAATGATCCACTAGGATAATTATCTGAACCACAGCCCAGCCAGAACTTATAAAATAAGGTTCAGGGGTTCTGAGTGAAGGGGGGGGTAGGAGGAGCAGAGAGGAGAGATGCTGCTGTCTGGATGGTGAAGCTCCAAAGTTTGCCTGAAGAAGTTACAATGTTGGGCTTTAATGAGGAAGTTTTTGTCTTATCCATGGCAATAACCAGGACAAGGCCTTAAAAGACTAAAACCGCAG
>JAHUTJ010034110.1:0-20181 GCA_036250325.1 Characodon lateralis
CAATTTGAATAAAAAGCTAACTCCGACTGCACTGTTCAATTGTTAGGATCAATTGGAATGTATGTACCTGACTGTTGTGAAGTGCCTTGAGACAACATGTGTTGTGAATTGGCGCTATATAAATAAATAAAACTGAAATGTTCCTCCTGACTGAACTGTGTTTTTCAAAGGTTCATTGCCTCTTATCTGGTCAAAAACACCAGGCATGTTGTCACTTTTGTAAACTAGTGAAATATTTCACCTTCAAGTCAAAAACATATTTTAATTTACCAAGTAAGCGGTAAGTAAATTAAAGTAAAGAGGTAAATTAAAATAAAAAAACTGTATTTTTCTATTGTGGATGTCTAAAGTTGTTTGTTTGATTCCTCCATGAGACTTTGTTCACTTGTCTTTTTGTGAAATTTAAATGATATGACTTCTTAAAAGCCTGTTCTTCATAAAACATTAGCCTATATGTGGACAGATTTGCCTATAGGGTTCAGATGCTTTCAGAGGTCTTTCACACATTTTGTCTTGTCAGAATAGAAAAGGTATAAATGGTTTTGATAATAATTATAGTTAATTTGAGAGTGAGCAGTGACAGCTAGCTGCTGAAAACACCTGAAATAAATCAACAACATAGAATTTGGAAAACGATCAACCAGCTAATTGATAATGCTTGACCTTTTCCTTCAAACAGAGATGTTTGAGTAACAATGTGATGTGGTCCGGCACAGCTTTCTGACTAATCTTCCTCTTTCTCCCTGTGTTTTGGCGGTGATCTTCCTGACTCTGTGATCTCAACCAGCATCAGGCCCAAGCATCTCACCCCTGAGAAACAATTACCACACCGGGCTAAAGATGCCCCTCTTCAGTACCTACAGTACCCATCAAAGGGCTCCTGCAGCCCTGCTTCCTACTGATGCTTTTAGTCTTTCTCTCTCCATTATGTCTAAATCTCACTCACACACTCCATCCTGTAAAGCTCATCCATCCTTCGCTCATCTCGCACACTGTTCTCTCCACCTTTATGCATTCAGATGATGTGAGATAAAGCTTCCAATTCTGGATACGACAAAGACAATAACATGGATGCAGTGCCTTCACATTTTGTCACAATAAAAACACAAACCTCAATGAATGTATTGTGTTCTTTAGTAACAGATCAACACCAAGTAGAGCATAATTGTGAAGTGAAGGGAAAATGATACATGGGAAAAATGGAAAGTGTGCCATACATTTCTTTTTAGTCCCCATTCCTCTGATATTCCTAAATAAGATTCAGGGGAACTAATTGTGTTTAGATGTCATGGTTATTAGTAATCAGTGATCCTTGTGTGTAATTTAATCTCAGAATAAATCAGAGTCAAGGAGAAAATAGTTGAAACTAAATACAGGGCAATGGTGAAAGAGGCACAGGTGCACCTTCCAGCATAATAACAACCCCAGACATACAACCACAGCTACAATGAAACGGTTTAGATCAAAGCACATTTATGTGTTGGAATGGCCTAGTCAAAGTCCAGACCTAAATCCAATTGAGAATTTATGGCAAGTCTTGAAATTAATTGCTTTAGCTGCTTTCCATCATATCTAACTGAGCTCACAAATTAACCTTTGCCTTAAACTTCATAACTATGCACTAACTTGTGTTGAACTGTAACCACACGCTTTTGGCAGTAATGTGACAAAATGTTAAAATGATAAGGGGTATCCATACTTTTTCAAACCACAGCACATCAGTGACAATGAAACACACATTAAGTTTAAATTAGATATTATTAAGGCTTATTATAGGAATAATTTGGAGAAATGTAGGAAAAAGCTGCTGACAGTTTAAAGCTAAATGGTCAAACACCGCAGCAGAGTGTAAGCCGTGGTGGTCCGAATCCTGCGGAGTGTGTGAGAGGTGTTGATTTAGCTGTAGGAAGGAGGATTAAATGGCTCATTGGTGGGGCTAGAAGGGGAGAAGGTGCGAAGCGATCAGCCAGCCCTCCCTTCCTAACTCCCAGTCCCCCCCCCCCCACCACCCCACCCCCTCTCAGCCTGGAGAAAAGGCCATTGGGGCTGAACAAACAAATCACATGGCCATCAAACACTACTCACCACTGCTGCTCTGGGACTTCATTCAGACAGCATTTTACTGGTTTCTGCAGTGCGCTCATACACACATTCAAAGCCTGCCACTTACACACGCACAAACACACATACATGTGTGTATGAGCTCACACACATCTGAGTCTCCCCATCAAGATGACAGTGGTTTTACAAGTCCCCATAGTGTGAGGTCTCTTACTCCCCAAGAAGCACTAGAAAGACATCAGCAGTATAGCAGAGGGGAACAGAAGGACGAGGGACAATTCGACCATTGAGTTGCTGGTGCTCAGCATTGCGGGGAGAGTTGTCAACAAAGCTCATAAAAAAGGTTGTGAAAGTTGTAACTGTGTTTTTGTAAAGGGAAGTTGGTGTCAACTCCCTTTAAAGTTATGGCCCATTTAAAGAGAAGTGTGCTTAAAAGCGACAAGGATGCACCTTGCAGGACATTTAAGATTGATGGGCAAAACTGAAAACGGTCGTTATGTCTGAAGCTTGTGTGGTTTGGGAATGTGGGCGGCCTGCCTATAACAGAAACCGTAGCTGGTGTTTTCCTTTTTAAAAATGAAACTTTCATGTTTTGCTCCTTTGCCCCTCTGTCAGCCTCTAAATGTCACTCTCTCCCACTTTAAAACAAACAGAGGTGGAAGAGTCCTGCATTAGCTTCTATTAGAAATGCCGTATTAGGCTTCAGGGTGTATCACACACAAAACTTGCAACACCAACCCATTAATTTAAAAAAAATCAAAGAAAATAGATTGGATATTCTCAGACATTGTGGTATTATGATGTGATGTGGGAGAGACTGAAGGAAACACCAGAAAATGGTCAATTGAAAACAAAAGAAGATAGAAAGAGACAATGCAAAATATCAAAGCTACACTATATTATTTACACGTTTGCCTTCACACACATATGAACTCTTCTGGTAAAGCATTCTACAAGGTTTAGGAATGTCCTTATGGGAATTTTTGACCATTCTTCCAGAAGTGCATTTGTAAGGTCAGACACTGATGTTGGACAAGAAGGCTTGGCTTAAAGTTTGTGGTATAATTCATCCCAAATGAGTCCCATGTCATAATCTCTTCTGCACCAAGCTTTATTCTAATACAATGCAGTCAGACAAGTACAGTTCTCATGGCAACTGACAAACCCAGACTGGTCTATTGGATTGCCAGAGGCACGAATCATCACTCCAGAGAAAACCTCTAGAGTCAGTGGCAGCATGCTTTACACAACTGCATCTGACTCTTTGCCTTGGACTTGGTGATGCAAGGCTTGGATCCAGCTACTCGGCCATGGAACCCAATTCCATGAAACCCTCCACATCTCTGAGTTAATCTTAAATCCACATAAAGTGCGGAGCCCAATAGCTATTGACTTTATAGTAAGTTGGTGACCTCTGGGTATCATCTGCTGCTCCCCCTATGTGAGTGTACGTGCCCTACCACTTTCTGGCTGAGTTGCTGTTATTCCCAGTCACCTCAACTTTATTATATTACCATTAAAGGTTTACTGTGGAATATTTAGTAGCAAGGAGACTGGACCTGTTGCACAGGTGGTATCCTATCATGGTACCATACTTGAACTCACTGAGCTTGTGAGAGAGGAATTCTTTCAAATTTTCAAAAAAGGTTGTGGAAGCAGTCTGCATATCTATTTTATACATGTGATCGTATAATTGATGGAACCATCTGAATTCACTGATTTGGAGAGGTGTGAGGTAACAGGAAGTTTTAGGAAAATGTCTCCTCTGCAGGAGAGTGAATTACAAATGCATATGTCATATGTGCTCCACAGTGTCACAGTTGTAATGTGTCTTTCTGCATGCAGTTAGCATGTTCCTCAGAGCAAAAATACATATGGTATGTTATTTTGGGGTCTTTAATTTGCAATTAGAAGTAAGTGTGCACATACAGGACAAACAGGGTTTGTCCTGTATGTCTCTGTGTTGCCCAGTGATGGACCAGTGACCTGTCCAGAGTATACTCCACCTCTGGCCTAAAGGCTATTGGAGATAGGCACCAGGCCTCTTCTTCCCTATAAGGATAAGTGGGTATTGACAATAGATGGATTGATAATTTTCTTCCCCCTTCAAAATGCACTTCATCTTGGTTTATCAAGTATAATCCCAATAAATAATTTGTAAGTTTTTGGTTGTTACAGAATAGGAAAATAGGAAAGGTTTAAGCGGCTTTAATAACACTATAATATGCAGGAGCAAAAGATGTGAATAAATTATTTGTTGTTTTTTTGTTTGTTTTCTTCTTACCAACATTTTCTCATAATAACTACAGACAAAGTTTGGTCAGACAAAACATAGTGAAATGAGAATGACCTTATATCACCCCAGTACCTAATGCAGGAAAAGGAAAAAAGCCTCCATTGTCCCAGTTACCAGGGTGACACGCCCCACCCCAGACTTTTGTGTCAATTATTGTCGTTTTTATGTCCAAACTGTCCACCAAATCCATCACACTGCTTAACCCACAAATCAACAACTGAAATGAATAGGAAAACGTGCTGAATAATAACACTAAGCCTACAAATAGTGGTCCCATGCCATACACAAGCTCCTGAGTGAGACTTCTCCTTTATACATTTAGTATGCCACTGCAACTTAAAAAAAAAAGAGTTGCAGCCATGAAACAACACAAAAAGGATGTTCTAAAGGGAGGAGGTAAGCTGGTTTTTGGAGAACCTGGACCAAACTTTACCTCAAGCTGTCTTTTTAACATATTTACCACATCATCATCATTATATGGAGCCTAATCGTTGATGGATGACAGCAAATTAAATTTTAGATATGTCCGTGTTCCAGCACAGCTAATCCAAATCTTTAAATAGCCACCTGCCATAAAGTTTTGCAGATGCCTGGTATTGAACCATCATCTGATTCGAGTGTATTAAACCGGGTCGAACATCTATTATTATAATAATAATAATAGGTCAGAAAAACGAACTGTCATAGGTCTATTTAATGTTTGGTCCAATTTATTTTCACACAGCAGACGTCATTGGGGGGTTGTGTTAAAAAGAAAGAAAGAAGCATTTTCCAGATGTTTAATAATAATATTGTACTGGAATATTGTGCATGCAAGAAGGTATCAATAAAACATAAGTAAATTATATGAATATATGACATTGTATTGGAATATAATGTGTACAATGTAATAAATACAAATTAGAAATTAATAATATATTTAACTGGGATATTGTGTGTGTTATGCTATAAACATTTTTATTTGAATGATTTAGTTTTTCTTTAACATCGCATTCGATAGGATGTATTATGGGAGAATGTATGTATGAAAATATAAAATAAAGTAATCATGATTAATTGATTTGTGTACGAGCAATACAAAAAACATTGGAGCAGAAGTCATAATATGATGACAGGTCAGATCTACATTAATGCAACCAAAATGAATTTCTGCACTGCTGTTCTCTCAGGGTCCAAGGTGTTTGTCAAATCTTTGTCTCTGCTGGGGCACGGTCTGACATCTGTAATGCATTTTTCTGTTCTTTTTGCATGATTAAGCAAACTTGGCATGCAGGTGCTACCCAATGGACTCCACCGGTACAATAATATTCCCTAAACAAATTAAAGTAGCTGTCGTACGGATCAGTCTCTCTACTCTCTCTCTTTCTGTTTTACCTTCTTCAGCACACAAACATGGCCACACAGATGCAAGCACATTCAGACGCACGATACAAAAGGAACAGTCAGAAGGAGCAGAAATTACATGCATATCTGATTTCAAGTCACCAAAATGACAGAAGCAAAGCCCATTACTAAACGTCTGCTCTGATTTGGGTTTTCTTCATCAGTGTGTGCCCCATGCAGCTACTCTCCTAATCCACTACCTCCTGCTCTGAGGGCAAAGATGAAGGAGTCTCATGTAACACGCTAATCACTGATGTGCAAACTGGTTCCAATGCTCTACAGCCTTGTCCCTCGTTTGGATGCAACCAGAGGAGCGGATGTATAGACAGAGAGGGAGAGCTGACAAGTGCTTCACACTCTCAATTACGCAGTGGAGCTCATCACTTGGCAATCTGTCCCGATCGCTTTAATTGGCTTGTAATATCGCCTATGATCTTGTCGGCCAATTAACAGGCCTGTCTGGCAGTGAGACTGGCAAGACAGTAAGCAAGTGATGGCTGCTGATCTGAGCCATATGGAACTGGACCACTGATAACCCCCCCGCCCCTGCCCCACATCATGCCAGTGTTTGACAAGTGTATTCTCCTGGATGGGCGAGGTAAATTAGAGCATTAAACTGTGGTTGTCTTAGAAGTAGTATGAGCATGCTGGGTCTTACAATTATAATTTATTTTTCCAGGCAATCAGAAAATTATTTCAGACTTACAAGTTATGATAGTCCCACAGAAAAATAAAAGCTGAAAGGGAAAATATTTTTTCAACTCAGCTTCTTAAGGTTTCCTGGACTTCATTAGTATTTTAATTGAGTAATGCAACTAGTTACAAACAGCATGCTTTTCCTTTGCTCTTCATCATAGTTTAAACTCCCTAAACTTCATCTCTTTGGGCTCTTTTGTCTGAAAATCAAGTTCCTTGTTAAGTTGTTGATCTTCATTTAGTGAAGAATAAAAGCGGAAAATTGTCATTTTTTGCGCTTTCATTTACATTCAGGCTTAAGAAAATATTAAAGGCCAGGCTTGGTTAGATCATTGCATCAGGCCTGGCCACCTTTCATCCACATTCAGGCACTGAGAACATCTTCTTGAGGATTGCTTTTTACCCTTCACATTTCAGTCATATTTTGGGACTTTTTAGGCAAGATCAACTCTCTTGTCCTTTCATTAAAGTTTTGCTAGGCGCTATAGTTTTCTAGGTTGAATAGTGGTAGTTTGTAGCACTGTTGCTGTAGAGGAAGAAGGTCCTGGGTTTCAATTCCTTCCTTGTTTTTGCATTTGGCAATAGCTTTTTTCTTCCCGTGCATGCTTGGGTTCCCTCCCGAACGTGAGATGGAGGCGGGTAATGTGGTGACCCTTATGGCGAGCAGCTGAAGGAAGAAGAGTTGATCATTTCCAGCTTAGTTTAATTTCATAAATATATAAGACTGATAAAGTTTCTGAACTCTCCAGGTAGTCTGCGCTTCCGGGCAAGGAGATGTTAGGAGGAACTAATCAATGAATTATAGAGGTGGACTCTAGGTAATGTATGTCACACATTACCCAGAGTCCACCTATGTAATTTATTGATTATCATATGTTAGACAATAATTAAAATGGATTCTTAATATTTAAAAAAAAATCAGCAATCGGATCAGATCAACAATCTCAACAAGCTCTTAATTTGGCTATAATAAGTATCTCCTTACCAGGGCAAGTTTCAAACATAACATTTCCACTGAATAAAAGCTAGGATTCACATCCACACAATCAAAACTCAATATTTAAACCAGCCAATAATTTTTTATATCAGTCAAGAATAATCAGAAATCATCTTGGATGGAAATTTTTATTTGTGTTGTCTTTGGAGGAACCTTTTACGTCTCTTGGCAGCTTTTATAAACAGAGGCTAAAACAAGAATGAGCAGGGTCAAGTATTCTTCATATTTTGGGATTCTGGGACACCACCTGTGGGAAAAAGATGGGGTTTTAAAAAGATTTATTAATCCTGCGAGAATATTTTCAAGTGACCTGGTGAAAAGCAGTTAAAGTAGATGAAAGGTCTAATCTGAGGCTTTTATGCGCACTACAGTAATTGTTTTATATGTGTACCGAATGATTGCAGCTCTGCAGCCTATGTGGGAGGTGATCCTTTCATTGGAACAGCTCAAAGATAGAGAATGTAAAAAGTGAGATCTAATATGGTCAGTCATTTAGCATTGCTATGAGAGCCTGTTAATGTAAAGTGGACACATTTTAACTTTAAGCCCAAAGCTGAGTGAAAATCCCAAAGAGACGCAGAGAGATTCAGAGATCAATTTTGACAGAAACAGAGTAATCAGGTGACACATAAGCTCTGAAACAATAGCACCTCTAGTCAGTTATACTTAAAAAGCAAACCAGAAAGCAGACAAGGTTATGATTCTATGTTGAGTTTATATCAATTGACCACATATATTTGACTCTTGAACTACATCCAGGAAAACAATTATCATTTTAAGAAATCCACAGCAAGAGCAGCAGGACACAATGTTTCAAATACCAGAAACTCCTGGTATTTGCCAGGAGTTTCTGGCAAATACCAGAGCATTTCCCCAATGCTCTGGTCACACGGTGTTTTGCAAAGATCAAATCACTGCAATGCTTTTCATTTCACAGTGCACAGTATCCAACAATTAACCACACTGCCAGCTGACCGGAGCACAATCTACAGAGGGGTATGGCTAAAGCCAACGAGTCATTGCCATGCGAGTATTCCAGGATGCTGAGCTGCTGGCAGGGAGCACACTTTGCAGTTCATGACATGAAACCCAGCTCAGCCTCGCAAAGCTCTGCCAGCGAACAGGACACGAGAGAGGAAACGCAGGGGGAGAGGAGACTGGCAAGAGGAAGAGAGCAGAAACCGAGTGGAAGTGGTAGAGACAAAAGAAAGAGGAAACAGAGCAGGAAGAAAGAGACAAATAAGGTGCATGAATGAGCCTGTCTGGCCTTGTCTCTGTGTCCACTGCAGCCGATCCCTCATTAAAAGGGCCTCACATCTGTTTCTCTCATTCCAACCACAGTTTAAAGTCCCTGAAGGTGTAGTTAAATTAGAGCCACACAGGTTTATAAACGTGAAATCGTCCAATAATCTGGAGCCAACATGACCCCTAATCTTTCAGCACTTGTCAGCACGAAGATGAGCCCTGACTAAGATTTCAGCAGCAATAGCACATGTTTTTGGCCACCAGAAGAAGGTGAAGACACTAAGAATTTTACAGGGGAACAAGTCCTGATGTAACCTCTGCATAGATAAAACAAGCATCCTGGCAGATCAGGTAGTTGTCAGGCTTCAAGCTTTTTCATTGCCAGAAAATAATCCATTTTCTGTATGGTTGGAAAACAATTTTTACTGCACAGAAATGAGCAGATTTACTTTCAAGTAATTTTCTGCTATGGTTTTTTTTTTATTTACAACATATAAATCAACAGCAGATCACAAAATCTTTCAAGATCACAGCTATACCCTGAGGGGAAAGAAACAGCATATTAAGGGCAGACGGAGAAAAAAAAAAAGAAGACAGAAAACCCAAGTCTCTGAGCTCCAGAGGAGGGTTTCACTAAACTAGCCTGTCTAATGCAATTAATCTAATTGGAGCCGGCGTAAAGTGACAAATTACTACCTTTCACTCTGGGGACTAAAAGGGAACCTCTGGAGATGAATGCAAGAAGGGATACCCAGGTATTTAATTTAATATCTTTGAATTCCATTTTAAAGCCTATTAGAAGTGGTGCAAAAACAGCCTATTAGATAAAATTATTGGTTATTACACAACGATTTACTTAAAGCATGTAATTCAACATGCAATAGGTTAGATAATATTAAAATGTTTTTAGCTTAAGCAGAATTAAAACATATACAAGACTTTTTTCCTGCAGGTTGCAATAGAAGTCATTTTTCATTTGCATGCTAACTGATAATTCAAATCATTCTTTTTGCCTCACTGAGCATTCCAGTTATAGTATCAATAGGGAAAGCTCTGCCCTATTTCCTCGGATCTGCATCCATTTACACTTGACATTTTGAGTCTTTGATTTCATCTCTGCACATATGCACATGAACTCTGCATATTTCAGTGGAATTGTGTTAATGTGTGCCCTTTTCTCTAACCTTGATTACTTGCTGTGGTATCAGAAAATCTTTTTTGTGGACATTGATTTCTGCCTGGGGCCATGCTACTGAACCAGAAGCAGCGGATCTTAGCGGATATAATGAACTTAAAAAATAAAAATACAACTAGCTGCTACTAGCACCTCTGACATCTTGACTTTAGCAGAGAGCATTTGGTTAAAAAGGCACCACATGGAGCAAAAATACATGTGATTTGCATTTCATTTTAAAATGTGCTGAGAAGCCATACGTCATCATTCTTGACTTGACGTGTTTGTTTAATTACATAAAGTGTTTGTGGATTTATGGCAACCTATTCTCTTTAACTTGGATCCATTCAGAGTGTGAAATTCACAAATCTATCTTCAGAGATTTTATTTGTGGCAGTAGTGGTCTTTTATTTTTGTTACTTTTCCAAAGTAGGCAGACAGGAAGTGGTGTGGAGTGAGGGAAGTCATGCAACATAAGTCTTCGGGGTCAGGACTCGAACCTGGGACGGCTGCGTCAGGGACTGTGACCTCCGTATATGGGTCGCACACTCTTCCACTATGCCATGCACCGTGCCCCTCTTGCCTGAGATTTGATTTTGGGGGTAAGAGATTCTAGACGGAAACCCAGACTGGGGGATCTCCAGTCATTCCCAGGCATATTCTGGGTGTCTTCCAAGTGGGATGTGCCCAGAAAACCTGTCCAAGAGGCATCCTGATCAAATGCCTGACTCACCTCAGCTTACTCCTTTTTCTGTGGAGGCACAGGGACTTTCTTGGAGTTCCCAAAGGATGATGGAGTTCCTCCCCCTATCTGTAAGGCGTACCCCAGCCCCCCAACAAAGGAACCTCATTTCAGCCGCTTGTATCCAGGATCTTGTTCTTTTGATCATGATCCATACCTCACGACATTAGGTGGGAGTCAGAATGTAGACAGACCAGTAAATTGAAAGCTCTGCCTTTTGGTTCAGCAAGGCCCCAATTCGTCTATCCATCTCCTGCTCCATCCTACCGTGACTTGAGAACAAGACACCAAGATCCCTGAAATCCTCTGCTCTAGGCAGATGCTGATCCCCAACCCTGAAGTTTGTCACAGCTTCCCACTCAGTTGTAAACTTCTCCAGTGCAAGGCCATGGTTTGAAGACTCAGCGTATCTGCATTATTTACAAAGCAATAATGCAGCAACTAAAGCTATATGCAAAGCAAAATCTGTTTAAAAGCTGTGCTAATAAGCTAAGTGCAACTCACTACTCTGATGCACTTTTGAGACAACTAATTAAATTTTAGCCAAAGCAAATAGCATTAGATTCTGAAAGAACAGAGCTGTTTGTATTATGAATATGGTGTCTAAAAAGGAGAAGAAGGTGGACAAACTAGTGCACAGCCAGCAGCCGCGATAGAGACCAAAGACCAATTTTGAAGTGAGGATATAATGAAACCTGAGGATGCACAAATATTTTTATTTCTTACAGATATGGTCCTTAAGGTTTTGAGAAATGTGTCATCAGGAACAGACTGGGAGTTTTCTGTTAATTAAAATTATGATAACATTTCTTTTTGTTCAAAATCTCTTCTATCACCTTTTCACCTGCTGTGTTTGCGAATGAAGAGAGTAGAACTACAACCCAAAGCTAAAACAGGTGCAGATTTTTCCCACCTCTGATGATCAGTGTGTTTCTGTCTGCATGAAATTTGTGCAATCTCATCATTATCTCAGTGCACAAATACAGCACAGATCGAGTCTTAAACATGAAACAGATTGCTCTGCTGAGTGTTATTTGTTTCTAGAAACATTTTGTCTATCAGAGAAATCCGAGATTTTTGCAATTCCTCTTACCCATGATGACCCTGAACCTTAACTCCTGTAATTGTTCCTTATTGTGACCTGAGAAGCTTTAAGCTTGAGAAAAAAGAACCCTTGTGTATCCAGAGATGGAATGCTCTGCCAGGGCAGGTACTAACACGTCCCATGTGAGAACCTACATGGTCCAAAATCCCATCCTACTCATGTCCACCTGAATTTCCACCTTAATCTTCCTTCTCTTACTTGTGTATTTCTCTTCTCTCCTTCCAAAGTGTATTCAATGTTCTTATTAATCCTTTACCCCTTTCTTCCTCTCTTATTTCTCTTTTAAAGTCCACTCTGCCACCTTCGCCCCCTGTCTCGGTGCCCCTCCCTTTCTTTCTCCCTCTGTCTGGAGAGGAAACGGCGTCCATTAAACGTGTCTCGTTGGGTCTTGGGGTCTGGAGAACAACCGAGACATTGTGTGACCCCGCCTTGGACCCCAGACGGACTAATGAATAAGGGTAACCCCCACCTCCTTCTGCATCCTCACCCCCCGAACCCCACCTCCCTTCATGCCAGACCCCTGGTAGGTAATTCCCCCTCTTCTTTCACAGGGTCCCAGACATCTCCTGCGGCCTTTGACTGAGAGCTTATCTTTTCAGAGGGAAATGTGTGTCATTTGGATGGGTTTAAGGAAGAAATAAGAGAAAAAAAAGAAAAACAAAAACACTGTCACTGCCATACAGTTTCAGATCCCTCCCCAAACTCCCTGTCTTCACTTCTTTACCTTCTCATCCAAAACTTGTCAATTTCAAGAGGGGAAGGGGGTGTTTCAGAAGCGAAGCGTCTACAGTGTCTGCAATTATCTCTAGGAATATGTAAATAGGAAAAGAGACAGTGGAGGGATTATATACAACTGGCAACGGCTGATGACAAGAGGTGGACAAAAGACGTGGTGGAAAACAGGATTATTCAAACACTGAGGGACCACTATATTACTGAGATGGATCTGGAACTTAATTATACTATAAAATGGATGCACAACAACACAAAATAAATTTGTCAAATGCATTAGATACATTTGTCTTTGTTCTATATTTTAGAGGATAACAATATTCAATATCCTTGTAATTATTTTCTCTGATTATTACCGAACGTTTAATGAAAAAAATAAAATAAAATTACCATCTTTTGTCCAGAGACAGCCGCGGTAGGAGTAGTCCCTTCAAGAACCGCATGTATAACACAAAGCACTGGTTTTCATCTGAAAGCCAACCATGTATCCCTCAGAGATTTAACAATAGTGACATGTGTAAGCTCAATGTATACAAAAATATTGCTCCTCTACTTCTGCACTATGTTCTCGGTCCCTCTCCCTCTTCTGTCATGTTTGTCTCCCCACAGCACATCCTTGCGTCCTTTCACAACACTCAGCAATCCACAGCGGTGTAATTATTAGTATTTCTTCAGAAGCTTTGTAAGCTGAAGAACTCGCACTTATGGCTAATGTATTCTGCACACACCAAGGCCCGGCCGCTGCTATCAAAGGACTTGCCTGAATGGCGGTAATAACTGGAAAATTATTTCTGATAGCCTGAAACAATCTTCCAAATCATCACAGAACTTTATTAAAATAATATCAAATCAAATTAGCTAGCATCCCCCTGTAATGAATTAAGTAAAGGGTTATGCCAGCATTAATCCCATCATGCTGGAAGGCATGGGGGCGGCGGGAGCGTTTAATAAACCAGTCAGTCCCTTCAAGCTTTGGATCCAGCATCCCAGCCTGATGCGCCTCTCTGCGGAGAGAAGCACATCAAAAGATTTTCTCACTTTCACTCTATCCTTCATCCCCTCCTGCCCTCCTTCTTCCCTCTTCCTTTCTTCTCTCCATCCTGCCTCCCTCTCTCTCCCTCTTGTCTGCCCTTTTTTTCTCCTTATTCTCCCTCAAACTATCTCCAACCCTCCCTGCGTCTTTCTAAATAATCTGTCGCTTCCCCCTCCTTCTAGTGCTCCTTTGTGCCTGTGGGTGAGATTATTCATATGGGGCTGAATCTTGGAGGAATCTCGGAAGACTGGTGATAAGTGGTGGAGCCCATTGGGACAGCTTGGCCTGTCCTCCGAGTGCATGTTTTTTTTTTTTTTTTTTTCTGACAAGCCAACCCACTGATAGAAAAGAGAGACAAAACCAAATGGGTCACTCTTCAGGCATGCAAAGACAGAAGTATTTTGGACTTAATTATGGCCAAAATCCACTGTGTTAAAAAAATTAAAAATACCGCACTCCTTTCGATTATTTGAGTTAGAATATTTTAATGAGTAAACACAATGACCAAATTGACTCACCAGACCCCACATTTTACTTTTCTTTTCCTTTCCTTTAAAACCTTAACGTACAGTGCTTTAAAACCTTTAACATTTTATGACAACCGCAATGTTAAATAAATTTGTTTGGGACTTCATGTGAGGATGCAATGCAAAGGAGTGCATCCATGTAAAGTGGGGTTGGTTGGACAGATGTTGCTTTTTTTTTTTTTTTTTACATTTCTTTAAAATTAAAATTTTGAAAAAACTGGTGTGCATTTGTATTAACCTTCTTTATTCTTGCTGTAATTATGAATATGAATATATTATTTAATATTAATACTTTAATATTTTATTGTATAATATTTCGGTCTGTTAAGGGTTGTCCTGCGAATATCAGCCCAATAAGGCGGTGGTATTAGGACAAAATTGAAAGGGATGAGCCAAGCTCTGACATTATTGAACAGCAAAACTCTGCACACACATGGAATGAATTCACACAATTTCTTAAAATACAAGAATTTATTAACAAAAATAAGTCAATTCAAAGTCAAACATATTTCAATCAACAATCTCTTTACTATGCTAAAACAATCCAACTGAACTACCAAGCAGAATGAAAGAATAAGGAAGACTAATACGCTATGTACAATGTAAGTTGATCAAAGATGGTTGAAAACCATGACCGAAAGAGTGATGCAACATTACCATGCAATGTTTATGTTTGAGAACCAAGGATTATCTTGAAGAATCTGGAAGTGAAGTTAAGTTAGTCTTGGAACTAACTNTGGAACTAACTTAGGCATAATCAGCATACCTTTAGACAACCATTCACAATGCAAGATCAGATAAAATATTATTTTAATAAAATAATATTTTAAAGAATGATTTACTGAATAAAACTAACCTTCTGGATGACTAATTCTCAATGGTTTTTAATTAGCTGCCTTTATTTATTAAAATAATATTTAAAGAAATATTATTTTGAATAAGAACCAAATCTTTGAGAAATGGGCTTAATGGTGTTTACTTAATTATCAAGTTTAGTAAAATAATATTTAGGGAAATATTATTTTACTAGATTGAAAACTAGCAACCTTTTTGGGTAAATGATCTTTAGCAGGCAAGCACGTGTTCTTAGCTGTTAGCGGTTGAAGCTAACAAAAGAAGCTTGTAGCTTATCATCAGAATCAAACACAAACTTTTAAAATACCATTAATAAAAGGGTTAAAATGCATAAGTGTGGACGGCAGATTATGGCCAATCTTCTGTGTTTAAAATCACCCTTTAAATAAAGTTTGTCTTAATTAAAAAAAAAAAAAAAAACACAAACACAGAACACAAAACTGAGCACATGTGTGAGCAGATAATCTGCCAGCACTAAAATGGCTGAGTTTTCAACATAAACAAAACCAAACGTCATAAAACAAAAAATGTTTGGATTATTTTATTCTAAACTACTTCTCTCTGCCCAAAAACACAACCTCTTACATGTACCGTGCTGAGGAAAAGTTGTCCGGGGACGAAGTTGAAGGAAGCATCCACAGTGAACAAAGGGTTAGTTAGCTAACCTCCGTAGCTGTGGGGTGGGGCGGCTCGTTCTGTTGGCCGGCCAAACTGCACGTTACTGCTGTAACTACGGTGATGCGGTCCCGTGGTCCTTCCTTCAGACCGGGAAAAACTGCTCCACTCTGTGTCGTAGAGACAGGGTCTCTGCTGGGAACTCTCTGGAACACAGCTTGCTTCTGTAGACCTCAGAGAGAAAAGTCATGCAACGCTTGTACCTTAATTACCCTGTTCATGAATGAATACCGGAAACACAAACAGCATTTCATTCCTACTTAACTTAGTGCATATGATCATGTGATCGTATGACACTCTTGGATCCAGTTTGAAGAGTTATGTCTGTTTGCCTGCAAAGAGACATTAGCGCGCTGTGTCCCTCCGTCCAGTTCCGCTGGGGACCTGTGTGGAAGAGGTTATTTTGTTGCAAAAACGAGGTTTTTATTTGGACAGTGACATCATGGGAAGTCCGCTGTTATTCCCTCTTTCTGGCTGTGCTGGAAGTAGGTTATTGGGATTTATTTTGAAATCCATGCTGCAAGTCACTGACTGGATGCAATCTGATGGGTTTCCTTAGATAGAAAAACTTTTTATCCAATTTGAATAAATAACTAACTCTGACTGCACTGTTCAATGGTTAGGACTAATTGGAATGTATGAACCTAACCGTTGTGAAGTGCCTTGAGACAACATGTGTTGTGAATTGGCGCTATATAAATAAAACTGAATTGAATTGAAAAGAACCTATTCTAGCTAAAGTTTTATCTCAAAGCACGTTACTACAGTATACAATGTTTGATAATAAAGCTAGCAGTTGTATCTCAAGTTCTGTTGGGCCAAACGCCGTGGAATTTTGCACACTACTTAAGTAAGCAATGCGTATAATCCCCAATAAACATTGTTCAATTTGGACTGCCCACTTGTGTACAATTAATTCATAAAGATAATAATAATGGCGATTATAAATTAATTTTGATGAATTCATTAAAGTGTGGTGGCTGAAGAAAATCAGACCTATTCTACATATGAACGAGGTTCTTGGTGAATATTTTTTAGATTTTTCTGAAGAGTATGGATTTTACGTGAACTTTTCAATTTTGGTCATTATTACTAATATTATTGAAATGATGGTTAACGATTTCTTTTAAAACAATTATTAAAATTAGAGACATGACAAGCAATGTATATCATTCCACATATAGATATGGTTTCCTGAGAATATTTAGGGAATTTTATGAAATTATCATATATTTTATATAAATTTTTTAATTTGGGCAAGTACTATGGATATGACAGTTAACAATTTTTGGTTGAAAAGGTAACTAACACTTGAATAAACAGTTATATTGTTTCTTCTATAGTCACAGAGATCTAAGATTATTTTGGGAATTGTTTGATGAAATGTGGATTTTTAGGGATTCAAGAACCCCTCATGACAACTACAAAATCGAGGCACGGCAGAGCCGAGGTCCCACCCTGGAGCCAGGCCTGGGGTCGGATTCGTCGGACAGCGCCTGGTGACTGGGTTGCTCCTCGTGGGACCCGAACGAGAGACGCGAGACCATCACCCAGTGGGCCCACCAACTGCAGGGGGAACCGTGAGGGACCGGTGCAAAGAGGATTGGGTGGTGGACGAAGGTGGGGAACCTCGGCGGCCCGATCCCCGGATGCTTAGGCTGGCTCTAGGGACGAGCCTGAGCTTCACACAGAGGTCGCACATAAACAAAATCACAGTTAGCTACAGGTTTACTTGCCAGTTAGCAACGAGGGCAGGGAAAATTAAAGCTGCAAGCAGCATTGAAGGCCCTCGCACCTCAGCGCAACTTGGCCTGTGCAGCGACCGCGAGAGTCTGGCATCGCTGACCGCATGCCACCAATGAGGCCACCGTTCAATTCCAAAGGTTGACACTAAGGGGAACTGTGAGCGACATGTGATATGTCGTCTGGCGAGAAGCATTCAAAATTTGGGGGAAATATGACCTCCCATATGGAAGCTGAGCTCAGTTTTTTATTAGTGGGCGGAGCTGAAATGATGTTATAAACTGACTGTGGCAACATGTTCAGCATTGATCCCTGATGATGTATACTACATTTCAAGTGGATCCGATGATGTATGAGGGAGATAGAGCAGTTGAAATATCCTAGGGGGTGCTGTTGACCCAAATTCCAAGGTATTCCAATAGAGCTGTTTAGGGGCAGACAAAGATCAACCATATTCAGTTTGGAGTGAATCGGACCTTCCTGATGGAAGCTACACTCATTTGTTTATTAGTGGGCGGGGGTAAAGTGATGTCATCAATTGACTGTGTCATCATGTCCATCATTAACTCATGATCATATATAGTACATTTCAAGTGGATCCGATGATGTATGAGGGAGATATAGCGCTTGTGGTGTCCTAGGGGGCGCTGTTGACGCAAATTCCAGTGTAATCCAATAGAGGTGTTCGGGGGCAGACAAAGATCAACCATATTTTTATTTTGGTGTGAATTGGACCATGCATGTGTAATTTAGAGGCAAACGTATGGCCGTGGGGTGACATCAGAATTCGCCACGCAGCCACAGCCTCCAGCCAAACCAGTGAGTACTGGAGACTGTCTTAAACCATCCTATTATCTGTCACTTGGGACAGGTTCACATTGATTAGTTGAAGGACATCAAAAATTGATGCAAAACATGACACTTCCTGGTCTCAGGGGTCGGGGCTTCGATGATGTCAGCATTTGATCAGTGAATATTGTTCAAGGCCAGAGGCAGATCAATCTTAGAAGGTTTCAGGTCTCTGTGACTTTCCTTGTGGGAGCTATATCAATTTAGTCTTTTATGGCAAGAAGTCATATTTTGAGGCTTGGCCACGCCCACACGCTTTTATATATCAAAAAGCTTTTGATAACTTTTGATCCCCAGTGCCTTAAGAGTATACTGAGTGATTTTCAAGTCTCCAAGTCAACAGCTGTAGGAGGAGTTCGCTTAGATATGTGGGCTAGAACTGGCCAAACCGGGGTCAAAATGGCAACTTCAATCCAAAATGGCTGACTTCTTGTTGGGTTTGAACCAATGCTCCAAGAGACTTTTTTGTTGGTCCTGAGAAGGTACATATGTGTACCAAATTTCAGATTCCTTGGTCAAAGCGTGGCTTGGGGCTGATTTTTTTAAAGTTTTCTAGGAGGTGCTGTGGACGAATTAGGACACGCCCACCAAATATGTCATCAGATCTATGGTGGGGACTGGACTATGATCAATCACATTGAATTTGGTGCAGATCAGGTGTTGTATGTGGAAATTAGAGCCAAACGTATGGCCATGGCGTGACGTCCAACATCGCCGCGCCACCACGGCCACGCCCTTTTATGAAAAGTCACTGTGCTTCAAACCCACTAGTTTTCAGTCACCTGACACAGTTTTAAGTTGATTGAGCGTAGACAGCCAGATAGCGACCTTTCCCAGTAAAAAAGTGACTTCCTGTTCCCAGGGGGCGTGGCTTTGATGATGTCAGCATATAACCCCATAGGATTATCGGGAACTCTTCATGCCAACCTTGGTGTGATTTGGCATTTCTTTGGGAAAGTTATTGCATTCTTTCACTTTGGGCGCAAACACCATTTTCGTGCCCTGGCCACGCCCCCTAAACATGGCCGAAAACTCACGATTTTGATAACTTTATACCTTAAATGCATATTTACCAAATATCAAGCCAATAGCTCAAAATTCCTAGGAGTTCGTTAAAGTTCAAGGTGAGTAAAAGTGAAAAACGGCCAAAAATTGGCCTTTGACCAAAAATGGCTGACTTCCTGTGCGTTTTAGGGCATACCGCCAAGAGACTTTTTTTCTTGGTTTGAGGAGCTCTACCTGTGTGCCAAATTTCAGATCTCTACGACTTACAGTTCGGCCTATCTCACGTTTGGGGGCGTGGTTAAGAGGTTAGGCCGCGGCCACCGCGGGCGACATTAAAGAACAAAATTTCACGCGGGGGACAATTTTGGGTAAAATCGTGTGCATCTAGGGACTTGGCAAAGTCCCCAAATTGACCCGCAAAGACACGACGGAATAATAAGAAATCCTACAATTACAATAGGCCCTTGCAGCCTTACTGCTTGGGCCTAATAAGTGTGACCGGCAACAGTAGGATAGGGTGAGTTATGTGAATTGTGTTATAGTAAAGGTGGTGGTGAGGTGGTAGATTTATTACGCAAATTATCTGCAGCAACTATAACATGCAAGTAATTGTACACAAACTTGGTCAATGACACCGGAAATGTTTTTGATTTTGTGTCCTACTGCTCCGCCTTTCTTATGGAGCACTCTGCTTGAACTCAGCACTTATCTACAGTGCCTTGCGAAAGTACTCAGCCCCCTTGAACTTTTCAACCTCTTGCCACATTTTAGGCTTCAAACATAAAGATATAAAGTTCAAATTTTTTGTGAAGAATCAACAACAAGAGGGACACAATCATGAAGTGGAATAAAATTTATTGGTGTGCCAAACGTTTTTAACAAATAAAAAACTGAAAAGTGGGGCGTGCAGTATTATCCGGGCCCCTTGCGTTAATACTTTGTAGCGCCAACCTTTGCTGCAATTACAGCTGCAAGTCTCTTGGGGTTTGTCTCTATCAGTTTTCACATCGAGAGACTGAAATTCTTGCCCATTCTTCCTTGCAAAACAGCTGGAGCTCAGTGA
>JAHUTJ010034111.1:0-20172 GCA_036250325.1 Characodon lateralis
TTTGCAGGGGCATGGTGGACTCGTGAGGGTGCCAATATTTAAGTATGATCATGTGTGCAAAGAATTAGACTGTCAACACTGACGAAGGTGCCATTGTCCTTGAAGAAGAGATGGAAGTTTTATCAAACGTCCATACAGTTCAGTTCACAGATGAGGGGGGTTGCTGGGGCAGAGCGTCATATTTAAAGAACATCCAGGAGAAATGTTTTGATAAGAAGCCTGTACACTGCTTGCTTCTTGCTTCTTTTTTTCCTTTTTATTTCCATTTCCGTGTGCATTGCAATTAAAATAATCCCAAAGCAGTTTCTAATAACGTTTTTTCATATATACGTATCAAGTGGAGCATTAAAGCGTTAGCCGTAATGCTCCACTTGTGAAAGTAAATCTGTTGGGCTTCTTGTCACTCAAATAACAATTCTGAGCACTACTCTGCTGGACAGGAAAACAAAAAGATAAACGGTGTCAAATTACGGTTAATAAGTGAAACCTTCACAATGAAGAGCACAGTGAAAGAGAAACTATATTTGCTGCTTTAGCTCCATGCATGCCTGTTTCATGTGACAAAACAGGCAACACATAATGAGGGCTTTCCTAGCCTGCATATCACAGCCACCCCGCAGAATCTCCAGTAGAGAAAAAAATATCTTATCTGCCAAGAAAGACAAACAAGAGAGACAAGTGTCCAGAATCATCAAGGGCAACTACTTACAACACTGATGAAATGGGGTTAGCCTACAATAAACCTGAGAGCACAGTGACAAACATTTTTAATCAGTGTTTCTAGTACTGACCGAAATAGATGTTTGGTCATAGAACCAAATCCATCATAGCAGTTTATAGATTTCTGGTAATAATTATTAAGCATAGCAGTGGAAGACTGATGATGTGGGGTTGATGTGCATCATCAAATCCACCGCAGAAATTAATGATGTCTGATGTGTTGTTCATTTCAGATCTATTTTAAGCCCTCTTATAGACTGGGTAGTTTTTATTTAATATTTACTGTCTTCAGAAGAGTGGGTGCACTTTCTTTATTTTAATCATAACTGCTACATTTTCTAATGATCCACCTACGATCAATTTCTCCTGCGTAAACTTCGCCAAAGATCATCCAGTAGGGCTGAAAGACTACATCTCGAGCTAGACTCCACGATGGCTCCTGATCTGGCGACAAGATGGACTTCCTGGACACCCCAAAGCTCAGCAGCACAATAGCCATCATCACCACAATGAAGAACATGTTAGTGGTCTGGGTACACACACAGGAAAGAAAAGAGAAGAGGTTGACTGATTTTTCCACTACAGCATTATCCGTCTATAGGAAGAAGTGGTTGCTACTCACCATCTTGGTGATCATGGTGATGTAAGGTCCAGCATGCTGATTGACAGCCAGAAGATCCAAAACTCTGACAAACCAGAAAATGATGTCCAGACAGTAAGCAGTGCGTCCTGCAGTCCGGTAGGGATCACCATGCAAACGCATCAAAAGCCCAGCCAGGAACAGAAGGATGGCAACAAAGTCTGATATGTTCCAGTACTCTGAGAACCAAATCTTCAGCTTCTGCCTCAGTTTCCTCGGTTCAGACATTAAAACCTAAAGAAAAGATTTTATTACTGTTTTTTTTAGTACTGTGACAACAACTTTCATTGTACTGTAGCTACTAAGCCACTCACCAATTCACAAAAATAGCTTAAAACGTCAAATGAGAAACAATGGAGGATAGCTCACCTCTCTGGTTTTCTCAATGGCTGTTGATATGATGTAGGCAATAACCAACCACTCCTTAACACTTGGTTGATCCTCCATCTTCACCAGGATGACGTAGGAGAACAGCATTAGAAAGCCCAAGTAGGACATCTAAAAGGAGACAAAATTAGTCAGAGATTTGTTCTTTACAATGAATCAAACACAGCAAACATAAAGAAAAACGATGCACACAACCCACCGTGTGAAACCAGAACTTAACAACAGGAGCGGTGTAAAAATCATAGAGTTTTGTGATCCAGGACAGACACTGCACAAATACAGTGGACACGGTTTCCGAAGCACAACAGAGAGTTTTATTATAAAATGGGAGGCCTCGCTCTGCATCTAGACTGTCCTGTGAGATATTAAGACAAGAGAAAAGATGGCAAGTGATGAGAAGTCTGAGAGAGAAGTATCTAGTAGTCCAAACCTTTAGTTAAAAAGTGTTGCATACGCATCTTACCATCTGATTGGATCCCTCAGGGACTGGCGGTGATTTGGCAGACTCGCGCCCAAACAGCATTGTTTCATGGCTCTGTGGTACGTGGCACATCTCAGCTTTGCTTTTAAACTCCAGAAGCAAGATGGCAGGAGGCAGGAGAAGGCTCAAAATGATCTAAAACAGAAACAATATGTGCATTATGATCACCAGGCAACTATCAGGAGAAACTCAGGAAGATTAACAAAGCAATGTGTTTTAACTAAAATGCCAATAGACTTACTTCAGTGAGGGGTAACCTACAATTTGTGAAACTTACAGGGCCTTGCAAAAGTATTCATACCTCTGTAACGTTTTCAGTCGTCACATTACAATCAAACACTTAAATGTATTCTTTAGGGATTTTAAGTGACAGTCCAACACAAAGTAGTGTATAATTTTGAAGTAGAAGGAAAATCATCAATAGTTTTCAAAAATTATTTTTCTAATAAATCTAAATAATGTGGTGTGCATCTGTATTCAGTACCCCTGAGTCAATACATTGCAGAGTTACCTTTCGCTTCAATTACAGCAGAGGGTCTTTTGGAGTAAGTCTCTATATGGCTTGTGGCAGGACTTTCAATAATTGTTTTCTTCTTTAAAGACCAGATCTGGAGTGCACAAATAGTTTGTCCTGTCAACAGACTCTCCTTATTGTGATGTGGATCTCTGCAGATAAGGTGAACATTTCGTCTTATCGCCTAATCTTGCTTTAAATTTTTCCACAACTCTATCCCTGACCTGTCTGCTGTTATCCTTGGTCTTCATGATGCACAAATGTTCTCTTACAAACCTCTGATGCCTTCACAGAACAGCCGAATTATACAGAAATAAAATGACACACAGCTCGACTCTATATACTGTTTAGGTAACTTCTCAAGACAATTGGCTGTACTGGGTTTTATTGAGGGATATCAGAGTAAAGGAGGCTGAGTATAACCGTTTACCTTCAGAAAAGAGTTTTTTCTCATGTTGAGTGGGCCGGTCCAAAGATCTGTGAGCAGGGTCTGAGTGCAGGAGTGGGACACAAATGCTCTATGACATGAGGAGACAGCCAGCTGCAGACATGTGAAGTGACTCCATGCCTCCATCTCAGAGGTTAACAGTTTCATGGCCATTTGCTCGTTCTGCTGAAATGCACAATCTAGCACATCCACTGCCAGCTGACCAAACTCACTGGTACAGAGAGAGGACAGAAAAGCAGGTTATAAGTGAAACAATACATGTAGTCATGTAATACATTGTTGTTGATGTTGTAAAAATGCATAGCAAATGCCCTCAAATCTAAATAAATAAATACAAATGTCTAAAATTAAAAAACTGGACTGAGCCTGAGAAAAAAAGACTAAAAAAGATTTTCAAATGATTTTGTAATATCCAAAAAAAGGGTACATTTTTTTAAATGTACAGGACCCAAACAAACAGATCAAACAAACACCAGACAACTCGTGTTCAAGAAACAGGAAACCAATGCAAAGCTGTTACACTTTCCACATCATGTATTTTAGGACTGTTCACCTAAAGAGATGACTAGTGATGGCCAAATGAGGCTTTATGAATCTATGAACCCTTATGAACTAGGGCTGCACCTATAGGTAACTTTAGTAATTGATTGATCTAGCGATTAATTTTTGGATTAATTCATCTCTTAGTTCATCTCTTAGTAAATTATCATACTTAAATAAACAAGTGTTTTGAACTTAAGAAAACAACCATTTATTGTGCATTTTAAATGCATTGTAAATGGCAAAAGCTTTAAAAAAATCTATTCAATGCTAAGAACATGGCAATAATAGTCTCTAAATTAAAAAAAAGAAGTGCATTTTGTTGCATGTTGCTAGGTGCAATTGTAGAAATTATTTGTAAAAACATGAACAATGCTTAGGTGAAGTAAAAATTATGCCAGATATGAAGATTGTTTCAACAATCGATTAATCCGATTCATTGTTTCAGCCCTATTTTGAACCAATGCACACACATCTCTCCACTGCCTCAGATGAAAACATATTCAGCACGTCGGGCTGTTTGCACATACACACACGCACCGTCACAGTCATGTTTCCAACTTCTGTCTGTGTTCTTTAAGTTTAAATACACAGCAACCTCCAAAACTATTGACAGTACCCAAGCGTGAGTCCAGTTTCTTCCATCCCAAATACATTTGTTTCACTTAATCCTTTTAAGTTCTGCCTAACGAACCAAACCGATCAGCTGATTCAGACTGAATGAAGCAGGGAAATGGTTTAAAATCATCAGTCATGTTTTCTTTTTCCATTTAGAAGCAAGCTCTGGCACATGGCTTCAGAAAAATACCCAGCAGAGTTTGAAGCCAGCTTGATTATAGAGGACTTTAGTCAGTATAAATCATATAATGTTTTTCTAACTAAACAATCCACCTTCTGGGCCAGAATGTTTAAGAAAGACAAATGGTTTCTGCTAACGTTACATCAACAGTACATTTGCTCTGACAAACTGTAGGTCTCCTTTAATGCATTGTTTGCAGAAAAAAAATAAAACATTTTTTCTGTCAGGCCTTATTTGCAGGGTCAAATTGAGCTGTTTCTTTGAAAAGATCCATGTAGTTCAACACAAACAACTGCAAGTTATTCTTTAATGTGTCAATGTGGGGATAAATCTTTGGTTGATTGAAATAAGAATCACTAGGGAATCCAGACTTTCCATTTTAGATGTGGTAAATTGCATAGGGTGTGGTTCCTTTTCACTTTGCTGTGTATACTCACATTGAATATGCCTTGAATCGCTCTGCAATAATGTCGTCCATGTTGCTCTGCCGTACCTCAAAGGCCATCGAGCGATAAAGCTTACAGCCCACAATGGCTCTTGCCAATGCTTCCTCCCCATGTTGCCACAAGAACAGCGCCATCTGCTGGCGTTGCTGGAGCACAGCCCACACAAACAGGTCGTTGAAGTTGAAAGGACAGGGCAGCAGGGCGCCGCCAAGGCCTGGACTCAATCCCACCTGATGACTGGTCCTAGTCGACACAGTCTGATCCTGAAAAGTGAAGATATATGTGTCTTTTAGACTGAAGCTAAACTCCTCATAAAATGAAGCACGTGGTCAGACCAAGTAGATTCACCAACTTTGCTTTTGTAGGGTTGGGCAGTTCTGAAGAAATGCAGATCTTGTTGACTTCTACCATTATTCAAGCTCATCCTTTGTCTTTGTTTACTAAAAGAACCTGAGCTGTCACATCTACTGTCCTACAAACAAGAAGGAAAAGCTCTTTTAAACATCTCACAAAGTACTTGGAAGGTAATCTTTTTACAGGACATCATAAAAAGAATGCCAAAAACTAAGCGTTTTCGCTCACTTTGTCCTGCATGCGGCTGTAGGCAGCTCTGAAGTTTTTCCGAGTGTAGGTGCTTCGATACGCGCCTCCGATGAGGTACTCTATAACCAACCCCATGTCAATGAGAGACAGACGGTAACCTATAGGAAGAGAGGTCTACGCACACAAAATGAACAATGAATATAAACACAGAGGCCTGTCTGTAAGTAAAATACCTTTGAAAAGTTTATTTATTTCAGTAATTCAACTCAAAAAGTGAAACTTTCATAGCTTAACACATAAAGTGTATATTTCGAGCATGTACAGCATTTTTGTTAAGTTTGATAATTATGGCTTAGAGCTAAAGAAGCCCAAAACTTCAGTTTCTCTGAAAATTTGATTATTACATAAGGTCAAATTAAGAAAAAGACAGAAATGTCAACTGAAATGTATTAAAATGTCTTATGAACTTCCTCCAAACTCTTAAATGGACATTGCTTCACAATCCCTTTAAACCCTATTGCCAGTGCACATGTTTCCACTCAACTTTCCGGTAATATAATTATAAACAGCATTCTATGAAAATTCAGGCATTCCCTGCTTTTGGAGGGCATTCATGACTGCCTGCTGGACAACTTCCATGTCTGCAGTCATCCCCATGATTGTGTAGGTCACAACATATCTGTGTGAAAAATCCTTTGCATTGGTTTAATGTAATATTTATAAATGTAATCATTTTCTGAGTCAGATTTTACATTTAAATCATCATAATAAAAACAAACAGTAAATGGAATATATCACTTTGTGTGTAATGAATTAATATATGTGTTTCACTTTAATTTAATTTGAAATAAACTTCTTTTACGATAAAATCAAAATGTTTTGAAATGCCCTTGTATACAAGAGCTGTAGATATCTATGGCTTACATGTATTGATATTATTGTCACTCACCTGTTTGGCATCTTCAACAAGGTGCTGCAAGAAGCGCCGAGTCTGACACCGGGGCTGGAAAAAGACATTTTTATGTTATAAAAAGGAGCAGAAAAATATGAGCTTAGAAATGAAAGCCAAAAGAAAATCAAACAAAACAAGACAGCAGCAGCTCTCTGGATATTCATGTTTCATAAATGGATGAAGAGTTGTGAATAATTGACAGGCTATAAAACACATAAGATAAAGACTGAGTGGAGAAAAATCAGAAAAGAAGTGTAAATCATCTGCAAACAAGCATCTGAAATCAACAACTGGGAAAACACCCTGGATGCTGCTGACCATGCCGCTCGCCAAACAAACACTTCTAGTGCATTGCTGTGATGTCAATCAGAGCTGATATTTTCAAATCTGTGTTTTAGTCAAAGGATAAAGACTGCATTTGTTCTGTTTTAAACCAAGGGGAGCTCTGGGAAAACTGAAGAAAAAACCAGAACAGTAAGGCAAACAATGAAACTGTGGGGTGATGTTTTTACTTTTAAAGAAAAAAATCTCTTGACATTAGATTTTGACATTTATGCCAGTAATGTTTTTCTATTATTTTTGATTAGGGAAAAGGACTAAGCAATTTTATATTTTAGCCTCAATTTTGGTTCCAAACATCACAAAAACAATGTAATCAACCAAAAATGATGATTATTAAAATTGTTTAAAGACAGCAAATATAGTTAAGTTTGGTTAATTACGTTTTGTATAATAAATTGATGATTTCAGTATTGAGCAAAATATTTGCAATGATTTTTTTTCCATAATCAAGCCACCATATCAGGAAGACAAAAAGATAAAAACAAAAAGGACTATCATTAAGATTAAAAAGGCATAGATATAGTAGAATTACTGAGTTGTAGAGCTCCTCCAAGCGGTCCACAGTGAGGAAGCGGCTCATTGTCATGCCGTTGTCAATCAGCAATTTCACAAAACTGACACGGTCCATCACCAGAGAGTCCAGCATTGCTTGTTCCAAAGAACCCACCTACACAAAGCAAATGATACGGCTATAATCAATAAGATCAAGAATGAAACCTGATTAAGGTCAAACTGAAGCGGAAACTCCTGCCCTCTGCTGCTCTCACCTGCCAGTGCTGACCATACACCAGGATGTCTTTCTGTGCAACGTCAGCCCGGTCCCAGGCCAGAGCCATACTCAGCTGCTCTGATGGACTGGCTTTGGTTCCTATTTCCCATTCAATAAAAAAATAAACATCCAGCAGAACCCATTTCTCTGCATTTTTATTTGACACATTTTTCCTAATATTGACCATTCAGGAGAGAAAAAGTCTCAATCTAACATGGATTACCATTTTAATACGCCAGGAACTAGAAACATACAAAGCTGTGATTATTGCTAAAAGTTTTGATTTCGTTAAAGAGGCAAGTCTATTAGCAACCAAAGAGAGAAAGCATGTACCCTTAAGAACAGAACTCAAAATGGCTGCATCAGTTGCCATCTGCTCGTCTGACTCAGAGTCGAAGATGGTGATCTGTTGGTCAAAGAGACGATGTTTGTTGTTGTTGTTTGTGTCATAAACCACACCAAACCTCTCTCTGTAGAACGTCCTACTCACTGAATGTCTGTGATCCATACATTGCTGGAGAAGAGTGTACAGGTGAGCAGCTTCAGTCCCCTCAACTCCAAACACATCTCCTATCCTACCCAGGAAGTCTTCTTTAATATCAGCATCCAACTGCCTTAAAGGGGGTTTGTGTTTAAAAGTCAAATTACAGTGCGGTGTAAAAGACAAACACAATAGAGCACACTTGTAAAGGGCAGGAAAAAGCATGCAAGATTTTTAAACTAAAATCAACATCTAAAATGTATGGCTTGAATTTGTGCTTAATCTCCTTTACTCTGATACCCCTTAATAAAAGCCAGTACTACTAAGCACAACCAGTGTGCACTCCCCAAATATGGCCGTTATGCTAGACTTGCAAGAAAAAATGCGTTACAAGATATCTACAGGATGTCTTATTTACAGCTTCTAAAACACCAATATAAAAAAAAAAAACAATCGTGAAAGAAGGTGCTCTGGTCAGATTAGAAAAATAAGTTTTTGGCAAGTTGAAAGGAAGATGAATGGAGACCAATGCAGGGCAATTCTAAAACAAAACCTGTTCTTCTGAAAAAGACTTGAAACATGAGTGGAGGTTCATCTTTAAGCAGGACAATAATCCTTGACATATACTCAGAGATACAATGCTCTAGAAATGACAGTCTAAGTTCAGGGCTAAATGATCTGTACAAATGATCGCACACACCGTCCCTCGTGAACTTGAGCTTTTTGATACAAATTTTCAGTTTCTTAAAGACAGTCCTCAAAAAGAGTTACAGCTGTAACTGCAGTGAAATTTGGTCTATCATATACATTACCAACAAAAACCCTGATGTTTATGGTTATAAGGTGACAAAATGTGAAAAGGTTCAACATATTAAAATAATTATCCCATTTCTTGCTCTTCCTATTAATTTGTTGGAACATAAGGAACTGTTATATAATTGCATCTTTAGAAACATTATTGAAAATGTTAATTCCATATTTATTATTCCTCGGTATAAAATGCTGGCAAGATTTGACATTGCTTTTTTCACATTACTGAAAATTGCATATTTTCCAACTAACTTTAGACATTTATGGCAATGCACCAATCAATCAGTGAAATGGTCCAATTTTCACTTGATTCTCTCTTCATTTCCTGTTTATTAAATGTGTCAAAACTGAAAACCACCTCCTTTTATTGGTGTCTGAATGCATAGACAGATTGTTCTTTTATGCTTTAAAATCAGAAAAAGGTTCGAAAGAGACATTAGCTTGATGCATGTGTATAATCTCGTAATTTCTTCCAGTTCTTTATTTTCAGTTCAAAACCTCCAGCTCCATTAAGGAACCTGAATAAGTTTTTTTGTCTTTTAAGGTAAAAGTTTGTTGCATTTAGAGGTTCAATAAAAAAAAAAAAAAAAAATAGGTCTTACAGTTCTGCAGCATGAGCCAAAACAGGAAATCATTATCAGCCAGTAAAAGCCTGATAGATGCACCTCTAACTGTCAACCCAAAACTGTGCTTGGTTTCGTTTTACACAAGCAAGTTAAGCTATATGACCTTCCCCCTGAGATAAACAACATAGAGATGACAACTACCAACATACCTATCATTAGCAGTCTGCTTGTGTAAGAAGGCGATGAGGTCGGCAGCCTTGCCCGACCCCTCAAATACAAACACTGGCACAGGGGGCACATTGCTAACATAATCCAACACTGTTGATACAATGGCAGGGCCTCCTTCCACCACCACACACAGTGCAGGCACTCCCTGGTTCAGTCCTGGGAGGAAGGAGGGAAGAATAAATACTCATGGTAAAATATAAGGCCAACTATTTTGGTTCTGAGGATTAGCCAAGATATTTAAAACTATTTTTCTTACTAAGTAATCAAATGAGGCAAATACAAATAAACAATATTACCCCCAATGCAAATGTGCTAATGTTCATTTAGCCATTCTAAATTATAAATGAGCCTCTAAACAGAATGATTGTGTGCCATCTGTGCAAATGTAACAACACAAAGACACTGACTCACGGGGGTGTATCTTCAGCAGCTGAATATGTTTCTCCAGTTTTCTCCTGAGGCCTTGCTGACCACCAGGTTTTCCCAACGTCCCATCATCCACCAACAGAAAGTGGGAATGGAAGCCATTAAGACAGGCTCGCTTGCTTAAAGGGTTTCCCAGTGGCTGGTAGGGTCTGAATACCTGAGCAGATGTTGAGTGAATGTGTCACAAAGAGACAAACATCATGCTGAGTATATGAACAAACATACAGTACGTTTGAAACATGTTTTCACTGCTTCTACATTAGGAGGCTTGAAAAAGAGTTACTAACATCTCTGCCTATGAGGTCCATGTTGTTGTCAATCATTCCCCATGGTGTGATGCCAATCGTGTTTCTCTTCCTCAGGTTGTGGCCTCCAAATAACTTCACTGCCTCGCCCACATACTTAGACACACCTAGAGAGTGTATAAAGAGCGTCAGATGCAGGGCCTTGCAAAAATATTCACAGCCCTTCCACACTGTGCCAAATTATAATCATCTATTTTATGAACTTCATATGGATTTAAGATATAGAATAAAAAGTAGCACAAAATTAAGAACTGAAATAAAAATTATGCCAGGTTTTCAAAGGTTGTTTTTTTTTTCCAGGTTAGCTTCTGAAAAGTGTGGTGTGCATTTCCAGTCAACCCCCTTTACCCTGACAACATGAATTAAATCAACTGCAAACAATCACCTTCAGAAGTCACTTAATTAGTAAATAGGCTCCCCTGTGAAATGAAATTTATTCCAGCTGTTCTGTGAAGGCCTCGGAGGTTTGTTAGAGAACATAAATGAACAAACAGCATCATAAAGAGCAAGGAACATGGCAGGCAGGTCATGGAGAAAGTCGTAGAGAAGTTTAAAACAGGGTTAGGTTATAAAAAAAATATCATTAACTGTGTGCTGTTCAATCCTGCTGTCCAGAAGTAGAAAAGGTATGCAAACCTACCAAGACATGTCCCTTCACCTAAACTGACAACAGTGAGGAGAGCATTATTCAGAGAAGGAGCAAAGAGGCCCCTTGTAGCTTTGGAGGAGCTGTAGAAATCAACGGCTCAAGAGGGAGATAGGATAACTTTTAGTCATACAATCCACAAGGCTGGCCCTTACCCCACATATTTTGGACACAAACTGTCTAGACCCTGACAAACAGTTGCCACAGAAACAGTTCCGTCTCCATTCTCTCTGATGATTAAAATAACAAAATAAGCTTATTTGCACTATCGCAACTGGCCGTTTTAATAAATAGGAATAAAAATTGGGTGTACATACAGACATATGTACATATTGTTTCTTAACTTTATTTTATTTCGTCTAAAGTTTATATATTTCATGTTTGTCAGATTCAAATTTGACTATCAAGTCAAATGCCTTGCGTATGCACACAGTCTTGGCCAATAAAGCTGATTCTGATTATGGAAGAGGGGCAAGAAGAAAACCATTGCTAAAAGAACAATGGTAAGAAGTCCCTTTTGCAGGTTACCACAAGCCTTGTAGAGGACACAGCAAACAGATGCAACAAGGTGCTCTGGTCATGAGACCAAAATCATTTTTCTGGCCTACATGCAAACTTTATGTGTGGAACACAGCTAACACTGCACCTCACCTCACTCTGAGAGCATCATCTGCACTATAAATGTGGTGGTGGAACCATCACGTTGTGGGGATGCTTTTCTTCAGCAGACGAGGAAGGTGATTAGAGTTGATGGGAAGATGGAGAGAGCTTAACAGGACAATACTAGTAGAAGACTGGGACAGAAATTGACCTCCCAGCAGGAAAACAACCCTAAACATAAGGCCAGAGCTCTAAGGGAATGGCTTAGATCAAATAATTTTAAGTATTAAAAAACTAAACCAATTTTAAAAATTACAAATACCAAAAGCTGATATTTATACACACTATCCATCCCATCTGACTGAGCTTTTGCTGTTTCACAAAGAAGATGAGCAAATGTTTCAGGCTGCGGATGTGCAAAGCTGGTAGAGAGATAATATACATACCCAAAAGACTTGCAGCTGTAGACTCAGGGGCTGACTACAAATACACCCATACATAATTGTACAAATATTTGAAAACCAGGCATCTTTTTCTTCCACTTCACAATTAAGCACTACTTCATGTTGGACTACCATTTAAAACCCCAATAAAATACATTGAAGTTTAACTGTGAAAACGTTAAAGGGTCATGACTACATTTGTAAGGCCTTCTAAGTGTTTATATCATTGTTTTAGAGGAAATCTTTCCTGTACTTGCCTGTATTAATCCCATCAGTAAGTATCCATGCTCCTGTGCTTATGGCAGCCGTGATGAGCCCCTTACTGAAGGCCTGCTTCACTTTAGGGGGAAGGATAAAATTTTCTGACCCTCCGTGGACAGTCAGCAGTAGCTTTGGTCTCTCCATCTGCCATTCCCTCAGCATCAGCTGGAGCAGCGCCTCTGGCTTGGAGTCCATGCCCACGCGTACATACTGGAAGAACATGGCAATGCTCGAGATCCTGCTGCATTTCCCAAGTGCTTCTGATAAAACTGTGTCGTCACTACTGCAGATAGCATCTTTGCTTTCACAAAACATCTTAAATCTGCTTTCATCATACCAAACCAAAGTTTATACAACCATCAGCAATCTTATTGTGTAAATTTAGCAAATTTGGGCACAGAAAACCATTCAGTTAATGGATTTACAAACCTTTGCCCGACAGACACGTGTGGCGGTATCTTGAAAGTCTACAATCCCATAGGCGTCAGTGGGAATGGCTCTTGTATGAGCCTCCATGGACCACTCCTCCTCCATGCCCTGTCCAGGACTGGGATAGAGGGATGTCGGAGGACAGCACTCCTGCCAAGAGTGTTCCCCCATCAAGCGGCCACAGCAACATCTAATCAATGGATACAAGTTATTGGATGTGTCAGAACACTTTTTAGCTAGATTTGACAGATATTCTGTTTGAGAAACAAGGCTTTTACATTACAAAATCTCATCTGAGCAACTACTGTCCTGATAAACAGAAGGTACACAATCATCCTCACTTGAGACATTTCACAATTTCGTGATTTATTTTCTTTAAATCCTAAATTCAGTGCATGAGAAATTGTTTTGACAAGCTCTGGGTTTTGCCATTTTGTCCCAACCTACCTTCATATCACACTCTAAAACATACCATTTCATAGTCATACACCTAAACCATCGCATAACAGTTGTTTTCTCTCAGTAGTTCAGTATGAAGGTCACTAACCTCTTCTGAATAATTGTATCAGTTCTTCACATTGTTGTTGAGGAGATTAGGCCCAGTCTTCCTTACAACATTGCCTTTGTTCACTAAATTAAGTGGACAACTCTTAAGGTCTCCATAGTATTTAAAATCATTTGAAGGGTCTGGACTTTGACGGGGCCATTGCTACAATTTGATTTCTTTATTTCTCAGCCATTCTGTTGCAGATTTGCTTCTGTGGCTGAGATCATTATTCTGTTGCATTCTGTGCCATTTTGAGATAATCTTCAGCTTCTAAAAAGATGGAAAATATTTCAATTTGAATTAGTTTGATATTCCAAGAGAGTGTTGTGGTTTATGCAAAGTGCCAATTTCCTGTGACTGAAAAACAAGCATTTCTCTTCAACCCCTTTCACAGATTGGGTCGTTTACATACATGTTTTTTTTCACAAAGACAATCTAACAGCAGTAGACCACTTGGTAATGAGCTTAACCCAGGTCATAGTAAGAGTTAATTAGTCCAATCAGGGGTCAGTACCAAAATAAAAGGAAATGGAGTCTAACAAAGTTTTCAGAAAATATTGAATTTAAATATACTTAGGATTTGAATTTTTTTAAGATTATCTCCATATTCCATAAAAATACTTATATGGATAATATAACTGACACATGTTGCTTCAGGTACATAGATAAGTAATGATTTTTTATGGGTACCAAAGGTGTGACTGGATCAAAGGGCGGAGTGACACAAGACCTGATGTTTATGTAACTTTACAAACCAAAGCCACAGTGATCTTAGACATGCAGAGGTTGTCCTGACGATTAGGTTTTGCAGGTTACTTTTTGTTAAATGACATTGTAATGTCACATGTTCTTGTTTATATTCACCTTGTCTTAAAATCTGATAAGTAACTAGATTTGTTCTCTGAGGTGTTCTCTGAGGCTTAAAGCTAGGTTTTGAATGAATGTGCACTTCTTACAATAACCATAAATTAAACAGTATAATAGCTTGGATCAGAAACATAAAACAATGGTGCTATACAATATCAGGAAACCATGCGACTGCAATATTATTTCTGGGCATGTAATGATGATATAAGTTGATTTACATTCCCCTTTCTTCACCACTCGTTTGTTTCTCATCGGTCATATCATGTTTCCAACACTTTTAGCCTCTTGGACATCTTTGTCAGGTGTGGTCATCTACACCAGTGAGACTCCACCCGACAGGCTGAATATATTATTACATGCATTATTCGAAACAACACGTTGCAACACTGATACACCACACCAATAATGTGATGATGATATATTTTTGATATATTGTGTAGCTAAAACTATAAAAATAGTATACCTAGACAGAGCTTACGAATTTAAATGCTAGTTTCAAGGTTTTACTGGAACCTAACAAGAAAAAATTATGTACTGTTTTGGGGGATTCATACCCTGAAATGTTCAAGGTTTTCTAATTGTTTATTTTATTTAGGCTGCTGCCCAAAATGTATAATTTAATTTACATATTGCTGTTCTCAACCAATCTTTTCTTTGTCTATATTATTTCATTGAAATTGTGCCAGAATGAAGGATTGTTTGCATATAATTTTAAAAGCCCAACTGACTAAGCTAGACTGCAACACGTCCTCACCCCTTTCCTATCTCCCACCCTTCCTCTTCCCCTCCCTTCGTCCTTGAGTCTACATATTTCTGTTTCATTATGTTTATCATGTTGCTAACCATTTTTTTCAAACACACCCATTCTCTCATTCATTTACACATCTCTTGTACAGTTAATAACTTACTAACTGCAGTTTGGGCATTTTAAAAATAGAGTACCAGTGAAAGGGAAACGATGTGGGAGCAGAACAAAGAAACCAAACAGGGGAAACAGTAAAGATAAAAAGAGGACAGCAAATTCTACACAACAATAAACAAGAATGTCATTGACATGTAGACAGTAAAGTGGTGATGTCAGTGTGTGACAACAGACATAGAAAATAACAACAATTCATAAATAATACCTGATCAGGCTTTGGCACACTTGACATACTGGAATGCATCTGAGAGAAACAGGAAATGACATGTTATTAAAGAATCAACATGGTTCCCGGAAAAAACGGACTGACTCCCAAATGGTTCTGTTCTGAGAACATTTTTATTTCCAGCCACCGCTGGAAACATTAAACTACATACAGTCTTCTAGGAATCATGAAACCCATCGGTACAGCGGGTTCATTGTTCACCTGTGCTGGTCCCAAGAGGAAGGAATGAACTTTATGCACTCCCTTCTGAAGAAGGTCTCCTCAATCCAAGATTTTCCTTTCTGAAATTAGAAAATATTCAATCGAGTTAATATAAAACATATAAAAGGTCTGTAGCAGCATTCTCATCTTTCCTGATTAACTGATTCCAAGAGAAAACGAGCTTCTCTCTTTAGGAAAAAACAAAACAAAAACCTTTTTAATGAAGTTCATTGTGTCAAAGCAGAAGTCTACATGCTGAAGTCAAGCTTTAAGTCCTTCACCGGCAGTTTTCTCAGCTTCACTCCCACCAACAGTGAAAAACCGAAGGCATGTGAGCAGTAACCCCTTACTATACTTTGTTTTTTAAAAGCCTTTGCCCTGTTTCCCGACAGATAACAATAGCCGCAAGAAGCAGAGCTGTGTTTGGAGGAAACACAAATATCCCCTTCCTGAGATTAGGCCACATGGCTGGGGAGCTGGTTTACACTCACCCAAAACAGAGTCTTTCTTAGCAAGCCCCTGAAGCGTGGCTGTGACTCAGAGAAAGATTTTCCAATAGATAAAAAAAACCTTATTAGTTAACCACGGGCTGCAGTTTTACATATACTAACATCACAAGAGAGCTCAAAGAATTCACTGAAGCACTAAATGATTTAGACCAGGGATTTGTATCAATGTGCTCAACATAAAACCACAGATCTTTATATTAAATCGGAATTTGAGGAGACAATTCAGCAAAAGCAAACAAATTCTCAACCATTTGGAGCAAATATTGCATGAACTAGAAATGCATGAAGAAGAGGGGTTTGAGTGCTCGAATGATCCTAGAGGCTATGTTGTCTGGGGCTTAAATGCCACTGGTAGGGTGTCCGATGGCAAACAGGCTCTGGGTGACGGGTCAGACAAAGAGCGGTTCAAGACACCTTCATGCGGACCACACAATCAAGGCACATGATTTCGCCCAGTAAGGCAGAGCCAGGGTCCCACCCTGGGGCCAGGCCTGGGGTCGGGACTTGTCAGAGAGCGCCTGGTGATGGGATTGCTCCTTGCAGGACCCGGTCGGGCCAACCCCGAACAAGAGACGAGAGGCCATCCCCCAGTGGGCCCGTCACCTGCAGGGGGAACCATGAGGGACTGATGCAAAGAGCATAAACAGCAGACGAAGGTGGAGACCTCGACGGCCCGATCTCTGGATGCTTAGGCTGGCTTTAGGGACGTGGAATGTCACCTCGCTGGGGGCGAAGGAGCCTGAGTTTGTGCGAGAGTTCGAGAGATATCAAATAGTCGGGCGCACCTCCACGTACAGCGTGGGCTCAGGAACCCATCTCCTCGAGAGAGGCTGGACTTTCTTCTACTCTGGAGTGGTCTGCAGGGAGAGGTGGCGGGCTGGGGTTGGGTTTGCTTGTTGCCCCCCAGCTCAGCCATCTCGTGTTGGGGTTTACCTCAGTGGATGAGAGGCGCGCATCCCTGCGCCTTTGGGTTGGGGACAGGTCTGATTGTCGTTTCGGCCTACGGGCCGAGCAGTAGTGCGGAGTACCCAGCCTTCTTGCCATCCCTGTCGGGGGTGCTGCATAGTGCCCCTCCCAGGGACTCCATTATTCTGCCAGGGGACTTCAATGCCCACGTGGGAATTGAAACGACAATGACACATGAAGAGACGTGATCTGGAGGAATGACCTCCCCGATCTGAATCAGAGTGGTGTTTCATTATTGGACCTCTGTTCTAGTCACAGATTGTCCATAATGAACACCATGTTCAAGCACGTGGCACCAGGACACCCTAGGCAGGAGGTCGACGATCAACTTTGTCGTCGTGTCTTCAGACCTTCGGCTGCATGTTTTAGACACACCTGGTGGTGAGTTGCATCTGCTGGAAGAGGAGAAAGCCAGACAGACTTGGCAGGCCCAAGCACATAGTGAGCATCTGCTGGGAACGTTTGGCAGAGCCCTCGGCCAGGGATGTATTCAACTCCCACCTCCGGGAAAGCTTTGACCAGATTCCGGTGGAGGTTGGAGACATAGAGTCCAAGTGGAGCATGTTCTCCGCATCTATTGTTGATGCTGCTGCCCGTAGCTGTGGCCGTATGGTCTGTGGTGCCTGTCACGGCAGCAATCCCCAAACACAGTGGTGGACACCGGCAGTAAAGGATGCTGTCAAGCTGAAGAAGGAGTCCTATCGGCGGTGGTTGGCTTGTGGGACTCCTGAGGCAGTTGACGAGCACCATGAGGCCAAGCGTGCCGAGGCCCGGCTGTGGCAGAGGCAGAGGCAAAAACTCGGGCCTGGGAGGAGTTCGGTGAGGCCATGGAGAAGGACTACCAGTTGGCCTCGTAATGATTCTGGTAAACCATCCGGCGCCTCAGGAGGGGGAAGCAGTGCTTCGCCAACACTGTTTACAGTGGGGGTGGGGAGCTACTGACCTCAAATGCGGACATTATCGGGCAGTGGAAGAAGTACTTTGAAGATCTCTTCAACCCTGACGTCACGCATTCCCTGGTGGAAGCAGAGGCTAGGGACTCGGGGTTGGACTCTTTTATCACCCAGGCTGAAATCACCAAGGTGGTTAAAAAGCTTACGGTGGCAGGGCTTCGGGGGTGGATGAGATCCGCCCTGAGTACCTCAAGTGCCTGGATGTCGTGGGGCTGTCATGGTTGACACGCCTCTTCAACATTGGGGACAGTGCCTCTGGACTGGCAGACCAGGGTGGTGGTCCCCCTTTATAAGAAGGGTGACCGGAGGGTGTGTTCCAACTATAGGAGGATCACACTCCTCAGCCTCCTTGGTAAGGCCTATGCCAGGGTAATGGAGAGGAGAGTCCGTCCGATAGTCGAACTTTAGCTTCAGGAGGAGCAGTGTGGTTTTTGTCCCGGCCGTGAAACACTGGACAACCTCTGAAAGGTGCTCAAGGGTTCATAGGAGTTTGCCCAACTGATCCACATGTGTTCTAACTGGTCCATACTAACTGGTCCACGCTAACTGGTCCGCACGAGGGACACCGTAGTGTCTCTGGTGGTGCCCTCTGGGGATGCCCCAGAAGTACAGAGTCGGGGTCCCTTTTTTAGGGGCCATCTGGTATCTGTACAAGCAGAGTAGGAGTTTCGTCAGCATTGCCAGCACTAAGTCGGACCTGTTCCCGGTGCATGTTGGACTCCGGCAGGGCTGCCCTTTGTCACCGGTCCTGTTCATAACTTTTATGGACAGGATTTCTAGGAGCAGCCAAGGGCCGGAGGAGGTCTGGCTGGGGACCAGTGGATTTTGTCTCTTCTTTTGCAGATGACATGGTCCTCCTGGCCCCCGCTAGCCAAGACCTAGAGCATGCACTGGGGCGGTCCGCAGCTGACTGGGAAGCGGCTGGGATGAAAATCAGCTCCTCCAAGTCCGAGCCCATGGTTCTCGACCGGAAAAGGGAGGCTGGGGACACGCTGGAGGGACTATGTCTCTCAGCAGGCCTTGAGCTCCCCCCGAAAGAGCTGGAGGAGGTGTCTGTGGAGAGGGACATCTGGGTGTCTCTACTGAGTCTGTTGCCCCCACGACCTGGTTTCAGATGAAGCGGAAGACGACAAGTACGAGGAGTCTTCAACATACACATCTACACATGATGTTCACATGTACATCAAGATGGCGCCGACGATGGCAGCCTCGGAGCTTCACTCTCTCTTTCTTTGTGTATATTGTGTGTTTTTACGTTTCTCGAGCCACAGTATTGTGGTCTCATTCAACAGAGAGGAACTTCTCAACATCAGAGTCCTCTCTCTGGATTTTTTTCACCATCATTCATCAATCTGAGCTTCACCGAACTCCTGACGAGCAGAGCCGCAGCACTCTACGGGATACTGCAACGAAAACGTCAGCGGGGAAAGCACACTGGTAAAGCTTCGCCAAAGAGGACTTCGCACACCACTGCCTTCAATCCATCTGGCAAATGTCCGCTCTCTAAGTAACAAGATTGACGAGCTGCTTCTTCTCACCAGTAAAAACACAGACCTCCCCAGACCACACACTGCTGATGCTGGGCTTCCAGCTGTTCAGCGCAGATCGCAGCACGAAGCTATCGGGGAAGAAGCGAGGCGATGGAATCTGCTTTTATATAAACGAAGGTTAGTGCAGAGACATAAAAGTGCTGGGGAAAACATGAAGTCCTGATCTGGAGTCATTTTCCATAATCTGTAAACCGTTTTATTCACCGAAAGAGTTTTCCTCGTTTATAATAAACGGCTCATATTTTCCACTGCATGGCTGCAATCTGCCGCAGAAAAACATCTTGCTGAGCTGATTACAGACGTGGAGAAAAAAATACCCTGACTCTTTCATCATAATACTGGGAGATTTTAACAGTGCAAACCTCTCCAATGAACTCCTCAAATACAGACAGCATATTAAGTGTCCCACCAGGGACCAAAACACACTGGACCATTGTTACACAACTTTAAAGGACTCATATCATGCTGTTACCAGGGCTGCTCTGGGACTTTCGGACCATTCTCTTATCCACCTCATCCCAACCTACAGACAGAGATTAAGAGCTTCCAAACCCAAGGTTCACACTGTTAAGAAGTGGACTGAGGAATCAAAGCAGACGCTACAGGCCTGCTTTGAATGCACAGACTGGACTGTTTTTGAAACTTCAGCCACTGA
>JAHUTJ010034112.1:0-20163 GCA_036250325.1 Characodon lateralis
AATTTGAATAAAAAGCTAACTCCGACTGCACTGTTCAATGGTTACAATTAATTGGAATGTATGTACCTGACTGTTGTGAAGTGCCTTGAGACAACATGTGTGGTGAATTGGCGCTATACAAATAAAACTGAATTGAATTGAATTGAATTAACAGAGTTCTAACATATTTGCCACATCAAACGTCTGTCCTTTTCCAGCCTCATATTTACTGCAGATATTTTCCCATTGCTCAGACTTTAAATATGGAGCCAGCAGGAAGAAAAGTTTGGTTGGTTGGACTGATAATGAATTAAGAGACTAATGCAGGAATACAAGTGGCAAACACTGCTAATGGAAAGAGAGATGTGTGGATGAAACGGGGACCAATGGATGAAAAGACGAATAATGGACAAAATTATAGAAGGAAGGCAGGATAGGTGGATAAATGGATAGACGAACACACAAATACAGGCTTAGATGGCTGGATAATGGGCAAACAAGGTGATGGATGGATGAATGGATAGATGGATATTAGAATGTTTTGTTGTATTTATTATGAAAAGGGTAAAAATGAAAATACATCTTTCAAAAAATTCATTACAGCCTTTTAGTTGTATCCCTGAATAAATATTGTTCTAAATATAAACACATGAACATGATCAAAGACAATTTACAGTAAGTACTATGGCTATAATGCCAAACAGCAGCCAATAATTGCATTCAATCATGTTTCAAACATTATCTGGTTATTTATTGATTCTCAAATGGAACCAACAGTGGAAAAATCATGCAAAAATGGCAGTCCCAACCCATGATGACATGCTTCTGAAGTCTGAAAGCGTAATCACTTAGAATCTGTCGTTATAATAAAGCACAGTTCTTATGATGAAAATTATTTTCTCCATATAAAAACGATACTTGTCCAGTCATAAGGAATCAACGAACGGACAGATGGATAGATAGATGGAAAACGGCTGTAAGGATGGACGATTGGAAAGACAGGTAATAAAGGAAATAAAGTCTTATTTAATATGTCCGGTCTTTGTAGGATAACTGATATTACGTAAATTGAACTGAGGCAACAAGCACTGTGCTGTAGAACACCATGTAGGACGCCATTGGTTGGGATAATGGAAAAATCTTATTCTGTTTCAGAAATGTCAATTTATTAGTCTTTATCAAGCAAGCTAAACTGAAAAATGAAAAATATATTAACACATATTCAACATACTTTTGAAACTTAGAAAAGATGCATCCTTGCAGATCTTGTTTGGCTGGATGTTTGCAAATATTCACAGCCGTGGCAAGAAAGGAAAAATGTAATATGTTGTTCCTTTATTGCCAAAGTAATGTATATTTAAAGGCTTTAAAACTCTGCTAAAATACTGTAACAGCTTTGTCAAGACTTTCTGTTAAATGCAACATGTTACTGGATACTGTGTGCATTTTACACATCTAATAGAAAATAATTTATGTCAATAACTCAACTAACAACTGGCCGTTTTCTTTTCTTTGTGCTAACAAATGCCTACTGCGACATTTTTTGTTGTTTTTTGTCAACTGTGTTTGTTCCTGTTTGGTCGTATTGTATATTCTCAATTGTACTCCAGTCTATTGACAATGTTCCATAATTTTCTGCACTACTGTGTCCTTTTCAGCTAAGCTGGACAGGATGGCTACAGTCCCCTGAGAGAAGCCTCCGGAACCCCGGAAGCATGCTGCCATTATTGCTTCCTGCAGTCAGCAGAGCTTACAAACACAAAGCAGAGCATCTGTGTGTATCCGAATGTGTGTGTGTGTGTGTGTATGTGTGTGTGTGTTTGTACTATAAGGGCCCTTGACCCTTAAGCTTCCCTCACCGGTGGGCTCCTCTTAACTTATGGCAAATGCAGATGGCCCTGCAGCCTTCCTGTCAGCTTCAGATGGACACGTCGTTAAACAATCTTACTTTAGCAAAAGCGATAGACACAAACTTGTGTTATTTACCTTTAAAATCAGGCATGCAAACAAATCAATCACCTAAAAAGGATTTAACTTCTAGTCCTAATTTCTGTCTAGAAAACAAACATCTTAAAAAGCCAAGCAACACAACAGCCTCAGTACAAATATACTCTGACAACAAATGAACCTCCAAGGCCGATACAATGCTATCAATGCACAGATTTCTTTGAAGTAACTCAAATACATGCATGCACACACTCTCTCCTGTCCTCTGTTGCTTTGGACCAATTGAAATAAGGCTCCTGCATTTAGAAAAGTCACTGGTTGTGTATTTAACTGCTCTACAGTGTTTCACAAAGCATAAACTAGGTCAGAAACAAACAGGTGGTCAATTACAGATGGTAGCCACAGAAAGCAGGAATGAATATTTGGTCAGCAACAGTAAATGATTTGGAAAAAATACATTCATTCAAACATAGAATAAGAAATATATAAATGTAGTACACATGTAAATCTCCATGGGACCAGAAAACACCTAAAAGGAGTAAAGTTGCTTTTTTTTATTTTCTCGTACAATAAAGTCTGCTTTGACTGGCAGTGAAGTCACGCAATGCGGGTCGATAAATGATAAACGGACTGAATTTATATAGCGCTTTCCAATCATAGTGACCACTCAAAGCGCTTTATGCTAGAGCCGCATTTACCCAATCGCACTCATTCATACATCCATATGCAGCTTGGTAGGCAGCTTGATGTCCGATGTCTGGATTCAGCAGAGAAAAAAATATTACAGACAAAACATCTATTTTGACTGAACTTAAATTTAAAACAAGGTAACGAGTGAAAAAGATTTACTGCTATACACAAATGTCACAAACATTTTTGTGTTTATCACCCTTAAAATGAAATAGTTTTGGGCTTATTAATCTTTTTATCAGGCAAAAAGTTTTATCAAGGTTTATCAAGGGAAAAAGTTTATTAGTGAATGAAACAGTAGACGACACAGCTGCTTTCTGAGCTTCTTCTGGTCATACATAAATACCAATGATCTGCACCCATGTGAACTTTAAAAAAAAATCAACACAGCCTCATGCAACCAAAGGAATCATGGAGTGCGTCAATAAACACCACAAAGAGGTGGTCTCTCTGCCTTAAATCCCTCAGCCAGCCTGCCGCACAGCCCATCTAATCGCTACAAAACAAATTCAACTGATCCAGTTTACCCTTTATCAAGTCAGCTGACACCGCTTTGTGACAGGGGCCATAACAACGACAGGTCAGAATTAGATTTTGAATAACTAAAGCAAAAAAAATGCCAAGATCACAGGAAAATACAGAGTTCAGAGTCAAATGCCAATGATACCCAATTATGACTCTCATCAGCATTAGGTGGTTCAGGTGTTGCAACAATAGAGCAAATTAGTAAAAAATGTTACCAAAATAATGAAACAATAATGCTGACAAAGCAAACAGCCAAAGAATCAACATAAAGTACCACAGTCTCTCCCCTTTATGGGTCTCCTAAACTTCAACATGAATTAACACCAAATGAGAAAATCACATGGCCTTACTTTATTTGGACTTGAAGAGAGTCTGTTTTTAATAATGTGCTAAAACATAGCAGAATATTTCTCATTTGTTTTGCTTTGTAAACAAAAATGTGCATTCTGATAAGAGGTTAAACTAACCAACCCATCACTTGGTACAGATAAAGCCAGTAGTACGAACTTAACTGTAGGCATGGTTTGTGGGCCGATTATGCAAATTGTAGCCATCAGTGCCAAGGAGCAGGAATTTGCTTGAGCACACAAACACCCACAGCCATTCATGAAACCTAACACCTGTCAAATAGGATTCCCGCTGAATCAACGATGCAGATGACTTGAGACTTGTAGTAGCTCCGTTCAGCTCATTCTGGAACCAGCCCTGTTCGCCTCCTTTAGACGCATCTCACAGGTTCTTGCTTCTGATCATCACAACAGCTTTATTATGTCATCCAGATCATATCAGCTCCTTTTCCCTTTCGCTGGCCCTGATTATTATTCGTTTCCCACGCCTCAATTTAATCGTTTACATGTTGTGATATTCTTCACAGCCCTCATCTCACCTTTCCTTCTTGACCTTGCCATCACATCAATGCCCCTAAAGCTCATCCAAACACGTTTTTCCTTCTTTTGAAAAAATCGTACTGATTATTTTTAGTGACTCACTGGAGTTTCACACACGTTACAAAGTAATGGCAGTGATGATTAAAAAAAAAAAAAAAAAAAAGGTATCGCATCACAAGCGCCCACAAACGGAGAGGCTTTTCACGTAGTACTGGATCTCAAAACTGGAAAAAAAACCTCCTAAAAAGTCAAATTTATGTGACCGTGATAAATCAGTTCAAAACGTTTCCCATCTGTAATCAAACTTTGAAAACAATTCTGTTGGATCTTCAGCTTCCTAGCAAACATCTAATTGATTGTTGGTTCAGACAGTTTGTAACATTGCATCCACTTGATAACGAAATGAAAAAAAGCCAGTTCCATCTGAAGAAAAGTAACCCAGATTATGATGCTGCCACCATTGTGTTTTACTGTGAGTATGGTGTTCAACAGGTGATGCAGAGGGCTGTGCCTTACCCTGACTGATACCTTTGTACAATGGGATCAATCTGATCTATTGTAACCTCTCCACACCACAGCTTTAGCTAAAGGATGCACAAAGAAGAAAGCAAATCATGCAAAAACTACTTGAAAAGCTGAAATTTATTTTAGGCTAATCAGATACACCATCAATGACGGCAAGCGGGATTTCAAGATTCCTGAATGCTGAACTTGTATCATAAGGTGCTTTAACAAACTATTGAGGAAAGAGTGTGCAGACTATTGAATTTAAGTTGTTGCCACTTTTTCATTTATTTCCTACAGATCCGTTTTTCATGTGGCATGAAGATGCAAAATTAAAGGGTGGAAAAGGTTTTCTAATTTTTCACGTCACGAGTGTGTGCACCCTTTCTGTAATCAAAAAGGCCTTTCCCAATGTTTCTCACATGAACTTTAAAAGCATATGGCTCCAAGAGCATAAATACTGATTTATACTCAATGAAAAAGCATTTTGCAAAAAAGAAACCCTTCCTGATCTGTAAACTGTAAGAAGGCAAACCCAAAGATGCACAACTTTCACCTCATTGCGTTTAAACGCCTCTAAAGCCTTCACTTGTTATGAATTCACATATAACACAAAGAGTCACAGTTAGATGGTGGTCAACAGTGGGGGAAAAGTTATCATCTTGAGGTTTCCTGCTTTCAGCTAACACTGCAAGAAACACGCCTACAAGTGTTCAGATTAATTAGCACAACTTTCACATCAAAAATGTTAATGCAAACATGCAACAAACACACAAAAAAAGACATTCCTGAATTTATAAATAAGCTTTTCTTTACGCAAATGCACCCTGGGCTATTTCACAAAACATTTTCTTATTTAAATCTTTGTAGGTGACAGCTGCTGTATGATAATCACTTTCATATGTAACTGGATATTGCCTAATTAGATAGAAAATAGTTTAAAATATGATTTAGACTTGGTTGGCACATTCTGCTCAGGAAAAAAACACTAGCGGTCAAATGTTTTAGACACACTTTCTCCTTTCATGGTTTTCTTTATTTTCATGACTATTTACATTGTATGTAGGTTCCCACTGAAAGCATCAAAACTGAAAGAACACATAGGAAATTAAGTAGCAAACAAAAAATTGTAAAAGAACTTTGGATAAGTTTTATATATTAGATTCCGTAAAGTAGCCGCCCTTGGCTGTGATGACTGAAATATTAACCTTTGGCCGTCTCTCAGTGAACCTCTGGGAAGTTCTTTGGAAACCCATTTCAGAAGACCACGTCATGAAGCTCTGGGAAATAATGCTGAGAGAGCAAAGAAGTAATCACAGCAAAGGGTTGCTTTTTTGAGGAATCTAAAATATAAAACTGTTGAGAAATGTTATTTCACACTTTTTATTTACTATATAATTCCTTGTTTGTTCATTCATAGTTTTGTTGACTTTGGTGGGAATCTACAATTTAAATAGTCATGAAAATAAAGACACCCATTAAATGAGAAAATGTATCTAAAACTTTTGAACGGTAGTGTATAAACAAGAGAAAACCTACACAGATCCTCTAGATTAGAAATATGAGCAGGGTGGGACAGTGGTCTTTTAATTATAAAACAAAAGGCCTTTCAATGTACAGTATGCTGCACACACACACACACACACACACACACACACACACACACACACTCCTATAACAACACGCCTCCCAGCACGCACAAAGAGGAACAGAAAAGCAGGTCTGATTAAAAAAGCACATTCCCCTGACTTTTTCCCTTTCCTGCTGATGCCGGCACCTTTAAATGTTACCGGGGGTCAAGTTCTGAATACGCTGCAGATTTCTACCTGCATCCACCCCAACCTTGCACATTCCTGTCCCGCCAGCAGGGAGGCCAGGTGTTCTGCAGCAAAAACACACACCTTCCTGGCTGATTGGCGGTTACACTGCCAGAGCAGTTCAGTCACAAACACACACATTTCAACAAACCGCAGACTGAGATACTGACCTGGAACTACATTCATCTTTATCTTTCATTTGAACGTTTCATTTGAACTCCTTGATTTTAAAATTGATTCGATCAATGATTCTGTACGGTGGTATGACTGCAGTTACTGAGACAAGTATCTAGTTTGTCACCTTAAAATCTAGGCAGAAAACATGCTTCTTGTGTTGTCAGGCAACTATAACCAACTGGAAACATGAACTGAATGACGAGCCCAAAGCACCTTCACACTGAATGATGTTTGAACTAATTAACTCATTAGGGGGTTATTCACTTTGGCAGAGCCAAAACATTTTTACTGCTTAAAAACCTGTGCATATAATCTGTTTTATAATAGGTTTATTCTGCAACAGCCTGCATGTTCAAGCTAAACATTTTAGCACATGGATAAGCAAAACGTCAAACACAGAGCCTCTCCCTTCAGCTTGTAAACAGGGCAAACGCTTAACTGAGGGGGTAGAGTGTGTGTCTGAATGTCTTCTTCCTGATAAATATGGCAGCCTGGTGAAACAGTAAACACAACTGTGATACCAAACCAAAACGTTCACATGTTCAACCTTGGTACCATGCATGAGCATTGCTTCATGTGGTTTGCTTCGTGTTTGCGTGACTGCATTGTTTTGCTGCTGCTTCTCCTGTTTTCTTTAGCATCACATTGATAAATCAAGGTGTTTTTGTCCATGTCATTTGTTTCTCACATGTCCCATTTATCTTATAAGCTGTTTGCCCCATCTGTTGAACACTAGTTTTATGTTGATTCTAAATGAGACATTTAAGTGCACTTTTGGGGAGTTTTGTAAAGATTATTCCTGTTTCATGGCTCAAACTGTGAGAAAGAGATGCTTAAAAAAACTGTATTAGAAACGATGAAGTAGGCCAAGGCTTCTCTCAGATTCTCAAGTTATGACAGCCTTCAGTAAAAATATTAACACAAAAAGTAAATGATTTACTTGCTTTTATATAGCACAGAAGAGTAACAATTCTTACCACTCCTGCTAAGATGACATTGAATTGTCATGAATATTTAATAATAATCATCTTTATTGGTCATTGCACATGTACATTACAACGAAATTTGTCCTCTGCATTTAACCCATCCCCTATAGGGAGCAGTACAGAGCTGCACAACGTAATGAATTGCAATCGTCATCGCAATATTAATCTGGGCAACACTGCAACTGCGAAGGACAGCTTGGATGCAATGTTTGGTAGGATGCTAGACTATCCATACCAATAAGATAAGCTTTCACTGCCCTCTACACCAACCCTTGATATATATTCTTAGTGGATGAGATGCTAAAGTTCACACCAGGGATATTATAATGAAGGAAAAAGTCTCAATTGACATTGTCAGTGCAATATGTAGCAAGTAGCAACAGCATAGTCATTACATGGTTTCCTGATAGTAATAATTTTAACACATCTTCAACAGGCCTCAATGTAAAGATGTCATTTTTAGCATAATGTCTAAATTTCATCCACAAACCTAAGGCAGTCACTACTAACATAACACACAGTAACATTCACCCCAAACAAAATTTCTCAAGAAATATATAAAACTGTTTAACACAACAAAATTAACACAAAACAAACAGATGCTGTACAACAGACTAGTTAAAATACAAGGAGAGGCTATAGTCTGAGGTAGACAATAGATATTCATGTATAGGTATGTAACTGATGTGTTTTTAACCACCATTTGAGTTGTTTTTTAAATGGTGGAGTAGTGGTCACAGCCCCTGACAGGTACTGCTGATTTATTACAGGAGTGTGTGCCTTTAACGGACACAAGCATCCGACTAAACTCGGTCCTTCGCCTCGGTGTTCAACATTCTCCTCTGGTTTTTATGGTGTTACTGTCTCTGACTCAAGTGATTTAAAAGTGGTCGGGCAAGCCCATTGAAAACCCTTAAAAACAAGAGAAACATCCATGAAAGCCATGAGATTTCATGGAGAAGAGTAGGAAGAATTGGGGGGTTTTGTTATTCTACCTTCAAGGATTAACAAGAATAACAAGCTAACATTAGCGGATTAATTCATCAAATTATCTGTCTAATTACATGCTGCTTGTAGCTTGCCAGCTGTAATTTTACAGGTCTTACCTTAATAAGTGATAAATGGGACATCCTAAGCACTTCAGCCACACTGGGACTCAATTTGTCATATAAAACAGCATCTCATGTAGGCATGGACCGTGGTAAATTTTCCATGGTATGACAAAAACTTTGATAAAAACTAAAACGTTCCCTGGTTTCGTTGCATACAAACAAAGTCATTAAAAAAATGTATGCCAGAGCCTAATTGCTCTTTGGGTTGCAAACTGCAGTTTTAGAAACAGTTTTACCGTAATAAGAGAGATGGCTTCCACACTTTTAGTGTCCACACCACAGCTGTGGGTGTTTTTAGTTTTTCTTTTTTTGCTAACAAAAATGTTTCCAAACAGTTGAATGTCTAACTTGTGAGGAAAAATGCACTAATGTGTTTTTTATTCAGCTGAACAACAGTGCACAGGAACAGGTGTGGGAGGGGCAGTACTGTGTCAATCTAGGCTCCATACAGCTGGAGAAAATTAGGTCATTTCATTTCATGTCCACAATGGAAGAAGAAAATCTGTCAGAGTCCTAAAAGACAGCATGCAGGTAAAATGTGTCTTTACCTTATTATCTGAACTATATTATCTGAAGTATAAAGATGACTCTTATTCCTAGAAACTAGAGATCACCATGAGGACCCAATGATCAATAACTGAACCTGACATTTCAACCTATCGTCTCAATTTTCCACCCATCTCTTAATCATCTATCTGTCACACTACTCAAGCCTGATAGAGAGGATTAGTCAGGCGTTGACATTTAAACAGAGAGGCAACTGGTATTTACAGAAACTCTATAAAAGGGGTTTTTATGATGGCTTAAGGTCTTTAGAGGAATCATGCCCTTTTCCTGGAAACCTGGCACCTTCTGAGCCAGATCAGTACTCGCATTACTGTAAATATGAATAATTCAGCCAACTTGAGGTTTTAGCTGTGCCAAAGTCCTTCATGCTGTTAATAATAACAGACCAATCTAATTTAATAAAGTCAATCACACACATAGGGTACTGTCTTGAAATGTCCTTTTTGTAAAGCACAACTTCACTGGCGCATGTGGGCCACCAGCTTCTTCATATTGTATGCCTGAAAGGCCAAGACAAGGCATGTAGAAAAATCTGTAATTATCATAAAATAATTAGGGCTGAAACAATTAATGGGATTAATCGATTATTGAAATAATCATCAACTAATCTAGTAATCAAATGGAATCATTAACTGGAAGATACAGATTCTGAAACATGTCTTTTATTGAAAGAATAACACACTCAGAGCAGTAATTAAGCCAAAACTGTACAAAAAAATATGTTTCGCACTTTAGATGGAAAACCTTCTTTGTCTGTAAATATGCTCTATCCAGAACGTCTTAAGTGGCATAGTTTTAGCTTCACCTAAGCATTGTTCATGTTTTTACACATGTTTTGTACAATTGACCCTCCCAACATGCATGTTTTTGCCATTTACAATGCATTTAAAGTGTGCAATAAGTTTTTGTTTTTTAAAGTTCAAAATATTTGTGTATTGAAGTATGATTAATTACTAAGAATATATCTTGTTAGATGAATCAATTATTCGAAAAAACAATCGCTAGACAAATCGCTTACTAAAATAATCATTAACTGCAGCCCTAAAAATAATAGACCAAAACAATGCTCTCTGATATAATCTACGGTCCGCTTGCAGCTTGAAAGGCTTTGGGTCTAGCATCTTGTTGGTATAATGTGAAGTATCAGTTATCTGTGGTTGCTGCTCTACGCTCACATATAGAAATGCAACGTCTTTTTAGAATATAAAACCTTTAAAGTCACCTTAAAATCATTTTTGCATAGTTTTGGCCCAAGAGATAGAAACTGGCATTTTATACATGCGGGGTGTTGGATTTGGGTTGCATGAAATGGTTCCCGCATGCAGGGGACGTGGCAGAACCCTAACGATAAAGGCATTAAAAAAATACATTCAATAAAAATAATCAGCTCAGCAGTCTTTGCAGGAACACATGCCATTCAAGAGGAACAAGTGAGTCAAGAGCCAAGCTGATGATTCAACAGCCTGTTTGAATGTATTATGCAGCTCCTATAACAAAAAACGTGTGTAAGGGGATATCTCTCTGAGTGTGTGACGAGGTGAGGATGAGAAGATGGACGTGGGTGGAACACATTGTGGTTGGTAAACAGGGCCAAAGCAGGAAAGCGTGGGCCCACCCGACATTCACCTCAGGGGCTGCGTGTTGTTGCTGTGCTGTGGAAAATAAGGCAAGTCTAAGGTGAAAAAAACTGAGACAGCAATTTGTTAATTTTATTTATCAGTGCAGTTTTGATGTTATCCAATGATCACGCAGACACATTCTTCATTGCAAATCTTTCTAAATGGTCATGATTTTCATGTAAAATATTCTGGTATTACAGGTTTCCCAGGGCCCACAGCACCACAGGTTCTCCATCATAAATAACAGTGGGCATGAGAAGCTTTTCAGCATATTCATCCTTTGTTTCACACCAGACCCACCTGGAGTCTTGCCAAAAAGGTCAATCAGAGTCGCATCCGACCAAACCAATCAGTTCCAGTTCAAATCTTTCATAAATTCCTGACTTATGATGATCAACCCTCATCTGCCTGACTTAAATGGCATGTTCTTTTGTGTTTCCCATTTTGAAAAGTGGCTAGTGGAATCTAGTGGTCCTCTGTAGCATAGCTGTACCACAGAAAACAAAACCTCAGATTTAAAATCTTCCTAAAACACCCCTGGATGCTCTGATCAGCTTAAAAAATAAAGCATAAATTTACCTACTTAACCTAAATGAAAGGCTTGCTTCTTCAAAGCATTTCTCTGCAACATTATGCTTTTGCAATAAAAGATAAATTAACTTCAGCGCATTTTTAAGCATCTATACCAACAATCCAAATAAGCACGGAGGCCAGAGTAGAATGCAATGTATGAAACACAGCAGCTCAAACCAGAGCTGCCTAAAATAATTGAACGGATCTCGAGCTGATGAAAATAGACTTTCATCTGCAGCATTGGTCTGATACACACATGTTCAAAGCAGACTTCACACACACACACACACACACACACACACACACACACACACACACACACACACACACACACACTATTTTGCTTGATTTAGCCAGTTCTGTAATAAACTGATTTCACAAAAGGAGATTAAATCAGCTTTGTATCCAGGAGATTGCTTCGATAGATCAATGAATCAGTCAACATTACAAACTTGTAATAATATTATTTATAACAAATGTAAATTCTGTAAAACAGATTATAGCAGATGCACATCGCCTTGACTGCACGTTAATTTTATGGTTACACTGTATGAATGTAAAGAAACACTGAGCCTTTTGAAGGACTGTTGTACTAACTGGAATGCAGTTGTATCAAGCAGCAAACAGCCTTGAAAGCTGCTGCTTAGACTGCCAACAGGTCACCAATCTGCTCTCCAAAATGGTGTCTGCACCACACATACAGTTGCACCATTTTTGGCTCTTCTGCGATGGGAGCGTGACCCCCGACTTAGCCTGAACCCAATCCTTCCACAGAGTTCTGCTTGAGCAAGGCCTTCACATTAATGCACTTCTTCCCATCCTGTAATCAACGTTCCTCAGATTAAAGTGCCCAAAGATGTCCTGTATTGTCCTCTTGGTAATAGCCTCCATGCTGGCACAGAAGCTGACGGGGAGAGAAAGCCCATGAGTCAGCCAGAGCCAGCCCCCTGCCTCATACTGAAATCAGAGAAACCACAAGAATGTAACAGCTTCTGTTATTATCCCTCCCTGCTGCCTCCCAGCCTGATGGCCTGCCCCAGAAAATAGCAGCCAGCCTGCCTGTTTCTCCCTCTCTCTCTCTCTCTCTCTCTCTCTCTCACACACACACACACTTGTTCTTATGTTATCCCTGTCCTCGTCTCAGATATACCGATTCCTCTCAGGGTACGGCTGTACGTTTTGCTTGTCTTCACTTCTGCACAGGCGAATAATTTATGCAAGCTCACTCACGCGACCCAATATTTGGTTTTCTTTTTTGAGAAATGCTGCACATGTAACATTTAGGAAATAACCTCCACATTTAAAAGGAAGCTGATGTTGTCTGCACAAGTCAGCAGAAAAACAGTGGTCAAGACGTTTTAAGAGGTTTCAAATTTCAAAAGACCAAATATTTAAGGTTGCGCATAGCAAAGAGCAGCAGACAGCAATTTCATATGTACAGCAATAACAGCATTATCTAGTATATCTGCATTTATTTATAAAAGAAGCTTATAAAAAGCTCACACAAAGTCCACAGAATAAAAAGCATGTTGGGTGAAAGTAACACAGCTTAAAGCAGTGAACGTAGCTTTCCCTTTTACACACCAGAGGTCTTTAGACATCTCCCATGGCTGGACTTGTAATGCACCAATTATTTACCCAGGGATAGAAATCCTCTGACCACACATCAACAAGTCAAAACTGGAAATAAAAATGTTTTCTCATTAGGTTTAATGAAGATTGTTAAGATCTCACAGGTATGATTTAAATTTGAAACCTACCTGAATTACAAAAAATGATTATGTAAACTTATATATTTTATAACCAATAATTACATTACTTTTTAAAGTTAAATTTAAGCTTAGGTAAGTTTATTATTGTTGTTATTTTTATCAGGCAGGGTGGGTGTTAAATATAGGGGCTGCACGGTGGCACAGTTTGTAGCACTGTTGCCTTGCAACAAGACAGTCCTAGGTTCAACTCCCTGCCTCGGGTCTTTCTTGGAGTTTGCATGTTCTCTCCGTGCATGAGTGGGTTTTCTCCGAGTACTCCGGCTTCCTCCCACAGTCCAAAAACGTGACTTAGGTTAATTGGTCTTGCTAAATTCCCCTCAGAACGGGTGTTTGCATGGTTGTTTGTCCCGTGTGTCGCTTTGTTGCCCTGCGATGGACTGGCAAACTGTCCAGGGTGTACCCTGTACCTCTTGCACGTAGACCGCTAGAGATAGACACCAGCTCCCCCGCAACCCTGTACGGAAGAAGCGGGTATAGAAAATGGATGGATGGATGTCTTTAATCTAATGGTTCATTTTAAATGTGAATCCCTCCAACAGAGATAGAGGTTAATAAATAGCAATTAACTCTTTTACATCAACTAAACACTGACGGGATCAAGCTTGTAGAGAGGATAAACAGGTAAGACGTACAACAGCTTACTTTCACATTTCAAGAAAAACTTTACAGTAAAAAGACAGCTTGTATTATGGATTATTCCACTCTGATTAGGCTGGACTAGATGTCGGCATTAAAGCACATGTTTCTTGTGTAAAAGTGCATCATCTCACAAGGTCCTGTAAGGCTAGAAATGCACCGATCAATCAGTCAGAGCTTGGAATTGGACAACTTTCCTTTGATTGTCTTTGTCATGCATCAAAACTAAGAACTCTCACCATTCTCCGTCTATAAACAGATCAACCAACGTGTTGGTTGATCTGTTTATAGAGCTGATTTACCAATCAGTCATAACAAATCATACAGGAAGGCAGCTAGCACTAGCATCGTTCCTACATAATACTTACCATTCAAAGCATACAGAAACGTTTTTTTAAGATGTTTTCCTGAAAGCAAGTGAAGTACTTTTAAAAGAGAAACATACGAAAGATGGACCAATCTATTGGCCAGAGATTGGGATCAATCAACCTTCCCTTGATCAAATCAGGTCATAATATTTTTTCTTCATTAAATGTATTAAAATGAATTGCTCACACTGTTTTTAGTCTCTAAACACAACCAACAGCATGTGAATAAATGCCCCTTTTCTTAGTTTAATAAAAACTATATAGGACATATTCTTGTCCCCAGCCTTTATACTATGAACTTGTAGTTCTTCACCTTTTAGATTCTGAAGTGTTATATTTATGAAATAATCTGCAGAACACGTTTCTCTTATGTGATAAAGCCCTCAGGAAAGAAAAATCGGAATCTGAAGGTCAGACCTCAAAGAATCGGCCTGGAAAAGCCTGATCTATTCATCTCTAAATGCAGAACACAGGGAGATTCCCACAAAAAGATATTACATTTTTCCTGTAAACCTGTTGAGCTTTTATTCTCCAACAACATAATTAAAGGAACTTTCCAGGTTAAAGTACGTGTTCCAGAAAAGTAAAATAAAGAGATAGATTAATAAAAAAATACATGGATGTCAGTGCGTCGTAACTGTGACAATATTTTCATAGCCTGCAGCTATACTGTTGGCTCAACAGGATGGGGGGGGGGGTGTTTAACACGCAGCTCTTCCTTGGACGTGATAGTCACATGCAGGATAATTCATCAACAGTAGAGATGAAATACAAAGATAAAGAGAAGGATAAAAACATAACAAAAAACACCTCCCAGAGAAGTTACAGGAAGCACTGTGAGGTAAGGGTAGCAATACTAAGTCCTGTGCTCTTCATGTTTGAGTTGGATATGGAACCACTTTGCTTTTCCACCACAGATCTCCAAGCAAAACAAGCAAGGGGTAAAATTCAGTTTTACAAAGTAAACTGTTGATGTTGCAGTAAAATTTGTGCTGCAGAAAAACACACTAAATACCCAAACAAGACTGAAGGACACTGTAAAGTACAGAGAAGGGCACTGAAATTAGGACTTTACACGTCTTATTTGAAACATAACTGAATAAAATCATAACCAAGGGCCTCATAATACATTCAGTGCAATATTCATAACAGAGACAGAACAAAATAGGAAGAGCTTTCCGTTCTAGGGTTTATCCAGTATGCTTGAGCAACTGTGTCCTCTGCCTTCCTAAGGTATTCAAAGCTCTTTAAGCAGCTGTTTCATGGACAGACCCAGACAGCCTCCACACACACAAACACAGATCAGTTTAGCCAAGTGGCAGCAGGTTACAATGAGCATGTGGCAATGGGTCGGCAAACTATTTGCTAGGCGCAGGTCAACCCACATGAGGCTTGAAAATGTTGGGAAAGTGGGAGAAGGATCATAAATCGTCCCATGCTGCTATGTGTGTGTGTGTGTGTGTGTGTGTGTTTGTGTATCAATCCCTGATGGAACCCCAACATTGTGTGGACATTTTTGCTCGGTCCACACATGGAAATGGGTTATGTAGGTTAATAGTTTGGTTTAGGACTAAGGTCAGGGTTAGGCTATAGCAATAAATGGAAGTCAATACAAGGTCCTTGTAAGGATAGCAAGATGCTGTGAGTGTGAGTGAGTGTGTGTGTGTGTGTGTGGGGGGGGGGGGGGGGGGGGTTTTTGTTTTTTGCAGCCAAAGANGGGGGGTGTTTGTGTTTGTGCAGCCATAGATACTAAGGGGTGGGATGTGGGAGGTGGGGGGTGTGTTTGTAAGATGGTTGATAGCGAAGTAGAGGACAAGACAAAACATGTCCTGAAGAAAGATTCCAAGAGCCAGCAAGCAGCTATATTTGCATACCTGGGGATCGTCAAGAAGGTGCTGCAAACGTCTACTGTTTAGCTCACTTTGCAAGGAAACTTCAAACAAGTCTAAGCTACAGTCCACACAAGCAAAACTAACTCCCACTATCCTGATGTTTCTACTTATTGGCAAGGGTGACATTAATGCACAGACTCAGCTGCATCATAACTTGATCACTGTTGCATTTCCAACCAGAATTGCAGCTATGGACTGTATCGTTTTATCCTTAGAATGAATAAAATGAATATTTTGTCATATGTGGTTTGCTCCCAACCATTGAACCCCCACCCCATGCATGCAACCTGCCTTCTTTTTTCTCTTTTAAAAAAAATTGGCTGAACATACACATACATACTGCTCCTTTATCCTTATTTCACCCAAAGTTTATGTGTTTATGGTTAACGTCTGTACAATGTGACTGCTGGAAACCGAAGTCAAATTCCTTGTTTGTACACAAATTTGATTCTGATGCACAACTTTTAGAAACTAACAACTTTGCAATTTTTTTTTTGACAATTACTCTCTAAACAGATTTCATTTACCTCTGTGAATAGGGCCGTATATGTTTTCCATTTCAAATTCCATTGTTTACCGGACATAAATCTTACGCTTTTTCTAAATGTTTTAGTAACATTCTTGGCATTGAATGCATAGTTGGCTTCTAATTTGGCAGTGTGGTAAAGGTTTATTTCACTACTATTTCTTTGGCATCTGACCTGACTTAAAACAGCTTCATTTTTATTTTTTTTTATGATGCTCAGATTTCCGATTTCAAAATCAGAGCATGTTTATGTGGGGTTTCTCAGCCAGAAACTCCAGAAGAGAATACCAAAGGTTAAAATGTTATGGCCTTGTTGAGATGTGGCAAATCATATATAAAGGGTGTCAGTTAAATATAAAATCAATGAAAACTAGATTTTTTTGAAAAATGCCATTACAAATCAACATTTTTCTATGCTTGATTTTTGTTTTACCAACCGTATCCACACCTAGAAAATGATAAAAGCAGATTCCAGACTTTAAGACTGAAAAGGAACCCTGTGTAAAAGGATGAGATGTAAAGCATGAGCTTTGCAACAGATAATCCTTATTACAAGCCATTTCACCTGTTATATGGTGTTCTTCTCCACCAGGACTGTAGTACTAAATGAAACTATGTTAAAACTCATGAAGCATATTCTTATGTCTTAATGCTGCATGTCGATTAGTGTCACAGAATGTGTTCTTTCTGTTGAGATACTAAAGATGTGATGCTGTACTACTGAACACAGAATAGGATAGGGATACATAGCTGTACAGGTCCAAGGGTATAAAAGTATAAATTCATGCAGTGGTCTTAAAATATAAAGTTGAAATTACCAATAATTGTTACTAGAATGTGTTTGCTTACATTCTTACGAGATATAAACACAGTAGTCATTTTATATGGCTATCGGGTGGTTATTTATATGGACTGCTATTCACTTTTTTATGGTGAATATGAGGTGTACCTCTTTTGTAGAAGACAATGCTACACATTTCAGATTGTGTTTTATTGTCTTTGTGGCCACAAACACCTTTTTTAAAAGAAATAGCTATAGTTTTGCTTTTTAATTTGTATAAAATTGTGTTACTACTTCTTGGATGACTACTACACACATTATGCATCACAAACATCCTATGTGTTCTAGTGCAAACAATATGCAGCCATTCTCACTTTCAGAAAACTAAATATTTTATATATATTGTTTTGGTAATAGAGTAGTATTTGTAGCTTAGTGAGCATTCTCCTACCCTATTTTTTTTATTTTTTTATCAGAGCATAAGCATTAATGGTGCATTCCATTTGTACTCTGGTTGCAGCAATTGTAGTAAAACGTTCTTATTTTGACTGTTTTTGCAGTTCTTTATCATTTATGTAACATTTGGTCCGTCGTACACATACTACTTTTCAGTGTTTATAAGAAAAGATCTTTTAACGCTGTTTATATGTTCAGAATACCACGAAGAACTGTTATTTTCATTGTTATTTTTGTAAGACTGCCGTTACAGTTGCTAACAATACGTACAAAAAACAAGCAGGAAACTGGAATGCTTCAACTCGGACATGGCGTAAAATCCGACTTCCCAGTTCCAACTTCCGAGGTTAGTGGAACACAGCATAACACAAAGCTTCTATTGCTAAATAGACTGAAGAGATCTAAGAGGCTAAATTGACCTTTGACAGAAGAAAAACTGATTTCAGTAGATTTGACAGTATGCCAAGCGACAGCGGTAAGAGTTTGTCCTGTAAGTGGTGTGTTGGCGGTTCAAACCCCACTCCGTCCATATGCCTGAGTCATTGTGTCATGGGCTACACAGTTCACCCGCCTTGCCTGCTGATGTTGGTCAGAGGGTTCGTATGACAGCCTCAGTTCTGTCAGTCTGCCCCAGGGCAGCTGTGGCTACAATGTAGTGAATGTGTGTATGAATGGGTGGATGACTGATTGTAGTGTAAAGTCCATTTGGGTCTCTGGGGACTTTATAAAGAGACCCAAAATGGGTAATGGCAGGCCATTTACCTTTCATCTTCTGTTAAAAATCAAATAAAAACAGTCAAACAATCTGAATTAAAAATTGGGACAAATTTAGTTGTTTCCTGTGTGTACTGTGTGTGTACTGTAAGCAGCGTGGCATGTACGCAGCATGTACTGTAAGCAGCGCGGACTCCGCGCACACCGTCTGCAGACATTTGAGATTTCATACTCAGGCATAGTAATTTCCTACATTTCTCAAGACAAATTCTTTAATGCTGCTGCTGGTATAACTGAGCCCTGCATTTTCCAGAAACTGGTTTGGAACTCATATGTGGCTCATAATAAGAATGATAAGAGATGATTAATAACAGCAGCTGCTATCTAGAGAAACCCCTTAAGAAAGCCAAGGCCTGTAGATGTAGGGGTGAAGAGCAAACCCCAAAATTTTGCTTTTCATTCCAAAACTATAAACTATAAACTTCTAATGTTACAACTTAGTCATTTTTCTTCCCCAACCATTTTCTGCACTTTTCTATCCTGTATGCTACAGAGTGCGACTTGATAAGAAATGTATTGTCTCCTTATTATCCTGCTGCCACTAGTGACGTAGAAAGTGTTCTTATAAACCCGACTTTGCCCAATGATACTGCCCAATGGGCACAGAAAATACACATAAACAACAGCAGAGAATGAATCAGTTTAACAAACATGTTTGAATATTTACCTCATGGAAATAAGCTTTATTAACTTTCAGGCTTTTTCTTAAACCAACCTAGACATGTGAATTGACCTACCACTTCAACTCACATCAATGCTCCTTAACCTCCAGCAGAGTTTTCTTCTTTTTTTTTTAAAGAGGATTTATTTTTATTATTATTAAAGCCAACCTTGTGAAAGAAGAAATATTTTCTGGTAAAGGGGACACACCGTGCAGGATTCTGTTGGCTTTGCACGTTTGTGCTTCGGATGTTTTTAATCTAAAAGCCAGGCTCAGAAGAAATGGCCCAGTAACACGCTGCAGTCTGACTGAAATGGAAAAGTTATTACAGGAAATGTTTTAGCAGAATATCAATAACATTACTGTATCTAAACAGAAGTTAGAAGAACATAGGTTAAATGCTGACAATAATAGTAGACCAAGAAAGTTTGAAATTCCCAAAAATTTGGTTAGAATTCCTTGATTCAGAATAAAATCCTGAGTCGAGTTGGCATCTGATAGTTGAACAATTCTAGGTTTAGTCAGCCAACAAATTTAGCTTAAAAAACTATTATTGGTAGAAAAAAATAAATTTATATTTAAATTAGTCTGACTTAAACTATGTAAAAAGTTAAGTTAGTTCTACGCTAGAACAAAATCCACATGATGATTGCTTTAGCCACCCTGTGTTAAACACTCTCCCAAAATATTTGAAGCTCATGTTTTCTTTGACATTTTTACCCTTGCCTCTTATTCATTTCCTTTCAGAGATTACATCTGAATTCTGGATTTGGAGTCACACACAAAATAAAGTGGAAAAACACACTACAGGCTGATCCAACTTTGATGTAATGTCCTTAAAACAAGTCAAAATGAGGCTCAGTATTGTGTGTGGCCTCCACGTGCCTGTATGACCTCCCTACAACACCTGGACA
>JAHUTJ010034113.1:0-20158 GCA_036250325.1 Characodon lateralis
ACATATAAACCCTATTTTAATTTTGTGATGTCCTCTCTTCTCCCTCAATCTACCAGACTTTGAATGTGACAGAAATCAGATGCCTTGTCCTCAGGGGGCTTCCTGTAATTCTCGGCGATGATCCTTCAACCTTCTTCAAGGCCTGCGTTGTAAGCAACTTTGATTTTTCTCTCCCTTCTTTGTCCCTCCCCCCGTTTACTACCTCTTCTCCTCTGACCACCTGCTTTTTCTATCTCCCCCGTTCTTAACCTGCCTTCCTCTCTCTCCATCTCTATCCCTCCCATACATATCATTTTAAGGTGTTTATTTATAAAAAATGTTTTGTTGTTTCTAAAAAATTCTCTTTGCACCTGTCCTGACTGACTTTCTGTAGTGGAGGGGAGAGTGTGGCTGTTATCTGCTCTCTGTTGTTTTTTACCCTCCTGTTCTCTCCTTTTTCAGTCTCAACCCCTTTTTTGTTTTCTTCATAGACAAATTTGTTATTCTACTTATCCGGGTTTAACTCTTTACAGAAAGACCCCAGATGAGATTCTTAAGGAAATAAAGACAACAACCTCGTAATGCCGGCTCCGGGCACATTCTGCTTTTTTCTAGTTCATACCCACATTTTCCGCTTCATAACTGCAAACAAGCTCTTTGGTACCCATGTACCTCCTGAACTACGTTTTACAAGATTTCTAAAGAGAAATGTTCCAAATCTCATTGTATTATTTCTCTTGATTAATTTCATTATAGTAATGTATAGGTAGAACATTAAAAATGACTTTAAGTCACTGGGTGTCTGGTGGTACGAAATGTCCCACAAGATGGCACCAATTCAAACCCGAAGAACTTCTGAAGGAGCAAAATAACACAACCGCATATTCTCCAAAACTTTTATTGACAAAAATGTCACAATTTAACACGGCATAAAATATTGCCTGTGTATACTAACTTTATGACTAATTCTTTGGTAAAATTTTAATCTCTTGAGCATCGCTAGCAATAGCTTGTCCTACTTAATTAGCAGGTATAGGGGTAATAGCTTAAGTGGCTGAACTCATTTTAATGTAAGCTAAAGTCATTTCCACAACACACTGACATTAACATTATTACACAGCATAGTTTTACCATCTTACCTACTCTTATATCATCCTGTGGAAGAGCTTGAGTGAATTCTCATAGTTTAAAGCGGTCGTCTGTGAAGGAAGATGGAGCTTTTTCTAATCTCTTCCTTAGGTTCTCATCATTTCAATCCTTTGCTGTTTTGATCTTTGTGGTTTTGGTCATCGGATTAAAATAATCTGGTCCAAAGTAGGGCGATTCAGACCGGCCATGCATACACATTTACCCTGCATGAGAACCTCTCTTATCCCCTTTGACAACTCAGGACTTAAAGTGATTTTATTTATTCAGTTACGAGTCTACTACCACCAGGAGGTCATAGAACATTTTTGTCTGATCAGGTTTCCTAATCTCCAATTTTTTTAACGAGTCACATGTCTGAAACAGTGATGAGAACTAAAATAAATGAATATATAGTGAAATTCTAAGGTTTCAGAAAATAATGTACAATTAAAATACTTTACACATGAGATTTGAGCATGTTTATAATTATTTATCTCCACAATATATGAAAGTAATTTATAACGAAGTAAAATAAACTGATACTCAATTGTTTAAGTACATGGGTACAAAATGGTTTGTTAAAGGTATGAAATGGTAATGTGTATTTACCCAGAGCCCACAAGGCCTAAAAAAACTTTTACTGACAAACAATTGAATATAGATAACAAAAGTCATACTCAGTATATAAAATAGAGTCTATTTATACTGACTTTATGACCAGTTCTTTGTTGAGTCAGTGAATGTTGAACATAGTTAGCACTAGCTTGCGCTACTTAGCAGCTAAAAGGCTAACATTAGCCTAAGTGAACCACTTTGTTTTGTAGTGTGAACTAAATTCATTAACATGACAGTAACATTTTTATACTGTATATTGTATTATGTTCATGGAAGTCTGACCAAGAGATTGTAGTTAAATCTTCTGGTCTCTTCGCTAACCCAACAAACTGGGTCACAGTTTCTGACCTGGTGTTTGTTTGTAAAAGAGCAACTTTTATCCCAACAGCAGAAACCCAGTATTTTGGTTAAACCCAGCAGCTTTTTTAAAATCTCAAGATTTTGCAACCTGCAGAGTTTTGAGCAGTTCCTCGAGAATTTAAGCAGAATGTTTTTAGCTGGAAACAGTGTTCATATTTTGTCCTTTAAGAAAAAGCATTGTGCCAATACAAGAAAATAATGTTATATTCTGTAGTATTGGTTTCCTATTCAGTGAGGAAGTGAAGAGCTGCAAATGTGTTCTGTTTTTGGGTGATACAGATGAAAATTATTTTGTAAAATGAACAGAAAACAAAAAATGCAAGTCTTTGGCCTTTCTGCCTGCTGATAAAACACTTGAAAAAAGTTATAAAAGAAAAATAACATAATCTTAATAAACTAGTGTCTGAGTTCAGGATCTCCACAATGCTGGTTTCATTGATCCAGCATTTAAATTTCAGTTTTGCTTGTTTTATATGCGATATATTGTTTATTCCTGTTAACCTATCGTTCAGCAGCTTTGTCTGGCGTTAGCATGAGCTACTCACCACCAAAGATCTAAACGCCAGCCAGACTCCTCTCTGCCCCAGAGGACAACAGCATTAAGACGATTAAGTGTTAGAGCACTATGATGGACTCCTAAATTCAATTTGTTGAAGTCGATAACAACTTAAATACAGGGTGACTATATACCCTTGTGCATGAGCGCATTGTTTTATTTCTATTAGCATGTGCTGAAATATCCATCAATCAATCCATCTTCTATACCCGCTTCTTCCATAGTGGGTCGCAGGGAAGCTGGTGCCTATGTCCAGTAGTTTATGGGCGAGAGGCGGGGTTCACCCTGGACAGGTCGCCAGTCCATCGCAGGGCAGCATGTAAGACAAACAACCACGCACACACTCATTCACACCTAAGGACAATTTAGAGAGACCAGTTAACCTAACAGTCATGGTTTGGACTGTGGGAGGAAGCCGGAGAACCCGAACAGAACCCATGCATACATGGAGAGAACATGCAAACTCCATGGAGAAAGACCCCCGGCCGGGAGTCAAACCGAGAACCTTCTTGCTGCAAGTCAACAGTGCTACCAACTGCACCACCGTGCTGAAATATATTTAGATCCCAGAATAAGTTGTAAAAATAAAAAAGGTCATTGACTTAGGTCACAGGATGGTATAGTTTTACTGAGTGGCGTAAAGGAAAAAAATGTTATTATTTTTATTGTTTTTTTCATTGATTTATCTCAATTAATTTTATTGTCAAATTGGAGTGTTTAAAAAATCCTGTACATGTGAAAATATTGAACAATAAAATGTAGATGTATTGATTTTTGTGCAGTTATCACATAGTTTTTGTTGGTTTATGCTGAATAATGGCTGTTTCTGTCAGCAGTATGAGGTTTTGCTAAATCTGGCTTTCTTTAAGTGGATGGTCATAGCCACTGATTTAAAGTGTAAGAAGAATGAAGAAGAAATCAAGAAAAATGGGGAAGAAAACCAAACAATTGACAAAGAAGATGGAAAATGGATATTAATAGTTTGAGGATGCGGGACTTTTTTAAACTTGCTTCTTCAGCATTCATCAGAAGAGCAGCCAACTGCTTTAACTTCACCATTCTTATGGTTTTAACTGCTTTGAATGAGAGAACAAAGAACATACCTGAGACCAGAGATTTCTCCAGCTGCATAAAATAATGCAGTGTTTCCCCTCGCCTATCTGTTGCTGCGCACAGATGATCAGCTGGCTGAAAGAGGGCTTTTTGATTTTTCACTCATCTGTGAGGGAGACATTTTGGGGTTGGGAAAGTCTACACGTGGAACGCCACCCTTTGCTCTTATTTAGGTGACGCTGCTTAAAAAGAGCTGGGTAGCTATGAGAGTCATGTTTGTTAATCTGCTAGATGGTGTTTTGCTCCTTAGGTGTTGGATTTTATTTTCATCATTTCCATGTTGTTCATTATGTTCTATATTCTTGCCTTATTTTCCGAGTTTATTCCAGTGTTGGATTCACTGTATATCCTAGTTTCTTCCTCTTAGGGTCGTGTTTTGTCCCTGTTTTAGTGTTTCTCTGTTCATCTCTTCCATTCTAATTAGTCTCCCTTTCTCAGTCTCCCTGCTTACCTTCTACCAGCTGCTCCTCAGCATCCTCTGATTAACACGTCGGCATCCAGTTTCCTTCTCCGTACGTCCCTCAGTATTTGGTCGTTGATCTCCACTGGATCCTCTCGTTTTGCTGCCCGATCTTTCCTGTTGCGACTGTGACTCTGCCATGTTCCTCTTCCTGTTCTTCTTGTGCTCTTGCAAGTTTCATGTGTTTATTTAATAAATTATCATCATGTTCATCAAACTCTCCTGTCTGCACCTGGGCCAGACTTCTCAGTCACATGACAGCTGCAGGCTGGCTACCTGAACAGATAGCCTGACTAACCTGATAATATCAGCATGTTTTACTCTGTGTCACTTTATAAAGAACAGATTTATAAATATATTTTTATCATTCTGCACAATGACCACTTGAAAACCACAACTAAATTCAGCAGGATTTTCTTTGTATTGTTTGCTTAGGTCTATGTATTAAAACTCAAAATAAGAAAGCAATAGCATATGACACTATTATACATCCAGTGTTCATTGATGGGGTGTAGGAGTGGGAAGGTGGGTACAGATGATGTCTGATGATACTTTAGCAATAAATGTACAATTTGTTTGCACTGGCAGGAAGTTGGTAGATGTGTGTTGATCCTCAGAGAAGATCATGTTGAACAAAGGAAGGATGGAGATTCAGCTCAGTCTCACGTTTCAACAAAAACATGAAAAAATAAAATATCTGCTAAAGGAAATACACTTTTCCTAAAGTAAATGTTTGAGTCTTTAAACATTTTACCCTTTGGCTGCAAGACAATGTCAGATTATATCAGCTGTTTCTGTTTTTGTTTACATCAAGTTTATGTTTTATTTAAACTACTATAATACTTGGAAGTTTTCAATATTTGCACATTTTTTCCTTTGGTAGATTTACAGTAAACAAATGAAAATAAGCTTAAAACGGGACCTGAAACAATTAGTTATGACACTATTATATACCAAAGTATACTTTCCAAAAATCCAAAATACAACTTGCTGCCAGTTTGAAAGTACTAAATTCACAAAAATAGTTCTACTTAGATAATAGTCTTATCTTGTTATTCAGTTCCTGTAAATGTACTTTTAATTCAAATGTATTTAGAATACTGTGGACTTAATTAGAACTACAATGATATGAACCACAGATTAAACTGGACCCAAAATAGGAAGAAAACAGCTGTGCTCTCATATCTTGTCATTGCATTAAGGTCTAATATTGAGTGTGTTTCACACAATGCAAATGCAACGCAACAAAATGGCTTTTTAGACTTTATCAAAGGGTCAGCGGGTGTTTTCATGCATTGCTTTCACTCAATATTGCTTTTAAGTTATACTGAATTTAGTTTGCTGATCTGAACATTTGAAATATGAAAATGTAAGAATGAACATGTAAACTATGGGAGAAATGGAAATTTTGATCATTTATCTTTAGTGATGAGCTCCCAGTCCTTGAAGCTGGAAGGCACCCTTGCCATCCTCTAATCTTTAGTTCCCTCCACATTAATATTACTCCCAGTGAGAAGAAACATGACGATGCTAAACATAGATATGCTGGGGGTATGACATTATTTTTGTCTTAAGCACATGTGCTGATTTTCTTGAAACAAAGGCATGCTTGGGATTAGAGGTTCTGGGTGGTTAAGCGAAGAGAACCTGAACTCCTTCCCTCTTCAATTTATTTGTGATCCTGTTTTGTTCAGTAATCGGGAAAAAACCTGAGTGTACAGGACAGACAGTATGAAAGTTGCTAAACTGTGCCAGATTACAAAAATAGATTAAATAAAAGTTTAAAAATAGTTTAGAATTGTGATAGTGTCCTGTCCAACCACTCAGAAGCCTAAAAAGAACGGGTCCATCTATTTTACTGGTTTATTGTCTTCAACTTCATTAAAACATGCACAGTCTCATTTGCTGAGAAAAATTTGTTGTGTTTGTAACGAATCCTCAAAATGCTCAACGTTTCAGCTGGCTGGACGTCAAAAATCTAATGACTTATTCATCATTTATTGTCACTCTGAAGTAAAAAACACCAACAAACTGGACCCATTAGATTTATGAAGTTTTTATTTTAGCAGACACGTGTATAAAACAAAATACTGTAAAAAATGTTTACATCTGCATATAAAAATGTGTGATTTTCTGTTTCCAAAATGCAAAACATCCGTAAAAAATAATACTGAAGCATGTAATAATGTTCCCTGTGTTAAAACTGCATGTTTTACTGGTAAATGTGCATTTTCCTACTGCAAAGCTGTATTGTTTGCATCTGGTTAATCGTTTTTTAGCAGAGTGAGTTAATAATAGTTATTGCTGCAATTCAAAGTATGTGTAATATGAAGGTAAGCAATGAAAACAGATGCCGATTACTGTGAAGCAATCTGACTTTAAAAAACAGAAAGACGTGTCATTTGTTGATGTTCTCTCCATAAATGAACATTTTACTACATTTTGTAGCATATATTGGCATTTTGTTGATTTTTTTTTTTAGAGTTTCATTTATTTAACATTACAAATATAAACAACAGACGTGAACTAAAATAAATTTCCCCATAATTAAACAATATAGGGCTGCGCAGGTCGTCAGACAACTAGTTGAAGCTGAGGTGGGTAGTAACTAGTAACATTTACTCAGTTATACAGTTAAAAAATGTACATCTAGCAGTAGTTTTACTGCACGAAATATTATTTTGAAGTAAAGTTACTCTTACTTTAAATTCAAAAGAGCTTTATTAATGCCAAGGGAAATTAAAGCACACGTTCTGGTTACTCCAGGAAGTTACTTCATTGAATGAAGAACAAGGATGTTTTGGACCGATTGTTCGGACGCAGTTTCATTGTTTTATTGTTATTTTCTATCTGCTGAGTCTGCTCAAATTACTATACAGTAAACAGGAAATATTGTCAGGCAAACTACTTTGTTCTGACATATAAACACTTTACCTACTATGTTTGTTTTTTAAGAGCTTTATGTTGTGAACATGTTAGATTTGAAACCGTTTCTTCTTCCTGAATTTGGTTTTTTGTCCTAATGTTGTTATTTTTACTCTTTAAAATACCAGACTACTTAATATTTTTGTGTGATTACATCATATTGTACAAATTAAATCAGATGTTTTGATCAAACTTTCACTAAGTACTTTAGTAGCCTTTAAACCAAATACTTTTTTTTACTTATTTGAGTCATTTTTTGGATGGTTACTTTTTTCTTCTAGTTGAGAACAAATGTATTGAAGTAATGCTGCTCTTACTCTTCCTCCTCTGGGTGGAAGGAAATCCATCATTCTTCATCTTACATCTGAACTCTCATTTGTTCTCATTTATCTCTTCCACTATCTCCAGCTGGCTTAATGCGCCCGGCCTCCCCTCTGCTTGCTTGGTTTTCAGGGTTTCATATTCATCTTTTGGGATTCCTTCTTTCTTTAGAGCTTCATAACCTCCGTCTCCTCCTTCTGACGCCATGTTTTCTCCCAGAGTGTGGTAAACCTCTTTGTTGTCTTGTTTCGTCAGTGCTTCGTATGTACCGCCTGTCTTCTTTCTGCCCTCTGTCTCAGGTTGAAGTGTGTCATATTCGCCCTCTTTCACACGTGCCACGTTCAGAGTCTCATATTTCGGATCTCCTGTTTGCCTCATCGGTACTTCCTCATAAATGTCCCCTAAAATAGAGAGATATGTGATAATGTGTGAAAGCAGAATGCAGTTAAAATGTGCAAAACAAGAAGATTTGTACTGACCTTTAGTTTTTCTCTGCTTGTACAAACAAAATATCACGAGAAAAACACAAATTCCTATCCCAACGATAGCAACCAAGATCCCAATCACCGTCGCAGTTATGCTGGTGCCATCTGAAAGAGAAACGTGGAACATCAATGTATGAAACATTAGCAACAGGGCTGCCTGGGAACGGTGTGGGACTGAGATGGGGCCCGTGGCCGCACCCACTGCTCATTGCTTACTTAGCTGCAGCTGCAGCTAAGTAAGAACAATACAGTCTTTCATATCAGAATCTCCATAGGTGGCCAGTAACAGAAAGAAATTACAAGATTTGTAGCTAGTAACCGTATTGGATTTCATGGGGTGAGGATGGTGAAAAAACAATTTCTTTAAAGTTCAGAACGTTTTCAAACTTGGAACTTTTAAATTCCAACTTTTGTTTTGGAGCTTGGAGTAAAAATAAGTTTTGGTCAGTAACATTTTGTCATGAGAAATACTATTGTGTAATAAGCACTTTGTAAATGACTATAGACTGAGGTTATTGTGAACGTGTCTAATGTCGGTGAAACCTCTGATCAGCAGAGTGATCAGTGAAAACGTTTTAGTTGGAGTGAAAACGTGAGATACAGATGAAAAGATTTAGTCTTGCTCCTTCAGAGTGAGGTTTGGGAGCCCTGAGAGTAAACATCTGGTGGTGCATGTGAAGATCCACACCTACACATTTCTGGGAGATTTAACCCACACAGTTCATGGCTACGTTTAAATTTCAAAGTACTTTTAAGAATGAACTGCTTCTAAAACTGCAACTCTTGCTGTTGAGCTGAAAGATAATCGTTGTTGGAAGAAGCTGATAGAAGCAGGTACTCACAATTCACAGAGTTGCTGGGTAAGGTCCTCATGTAGTCCAAAACAGCTCTGCAGTGGTAAGTACCACTGCTGACAGGTCGCTGGTCTTTCCCGAGCATTTTCCACGATTTGGCGTTTTGCTTGTAGTAACTGTATGTCGTTGGACCGCTACAGGTTGGACAGGAGCACTGCATGCTGTCGGAGAGTACCGCTCTGAAAGGACTTGCTGAAAGACACAGAATTACAGATCGCCAAACATTATTCAACCCCCGCAGCAAATAAGATGACGCAGTTTAAATACATTACAGTTTAAATGCATTTGATAAGGATCCAAATTCAGCACTTAGTTGTAGTTCTGGTGACCACTGCAGTCTGAAATTTATTCGAACCCCTGACCTGAACTCTTAATAAGGACACATGTTTGGAAAACCAGGGCTGATCTTAGGCACAGCTGATGCACTGAGGTCTTATTTTGCACATTAAAGCACATACGGAACGCTGATGGTTTCCATGCCTGAACTCCCAACATCTACACCACCACGGACCTGTTTGCTCACAACTGTATAAAGAAGACCAATTGGTTTGGGGGTTTTGTTCAGTGGAGCAATGAATCAAAACTGGACGTTTTCTGGCTCATGGATGAGCCATATGCCTGGAGTAGTAAGAATGAGGCCTGCACTGAAACAGACACCATGCCTACAGTGAAGCATAGCTATGGCTCAGGCATGCTCTGGGGCTGCTTTGCTTTTCTCTGGCATGGGAAACCTTCTGCTCATGGAGGGAAAGATGCCTTTAATCAAGGATGAACCTTGTACATCATTCTAACTTCAAACTGGCAAGCGATTTCTAAAGTCCACCAAGGCTTGGTTTCAGAAGAGCTCCTAAAAGATACTGGAGCAGCCATCTTTCAATTCAGTTTATTTATATAGCGCCAATTCACAACACATGTCGTCTCAAGGCACTTCACAAAAGTCCTTGACCACCTGACTTGAGCTCTATGGAAAATCTCTGGTGGGAACTGAAAAAGGCAGCTGCAGCACACACACAGACCCGCAGTCATGAAGAGTGGGCTAAGATTCCTCAGGAACGTCGTCTGGATATCCAGCAGGTCAAAAAGGTCCTTTACTAAATACTAAAGATGCTTGTCATAAACAGGTTGGATAATTGTGAGGCTGCAGTAGCAATTAAGTCTTTGTGGGTTAAATTCAGAGAACCCATTAAAGCTTTAATGCTTGTTTGAATAGTTTTCTGCTCTTAGTGAAACTAATTAGCAGTGGTGGTAAACAGTAAATTGTAAATTGGTGATAGGAGTCGTGTGTAGAATAGCAGTCAGAGTGGGGCGGCGGGGTGCGTACCATGGACCAGCACCTCCTGAACATCAGAGTCGTATTTATGTGAGGCCTCAATGGTCTGGGCCTTGTATCTGTAGGTGGCTTCACACTTATAATGTCCCCCTTCAGATTCATTGATTTTGGTGATTTTATAGTTAGGTCCTGTAACGCTCGCATAGACGCTGTTGTTTTTGTAGAAAACAGAGTTGCTAATGTCATTCGTTCCCCACACTAGACAGCTCAGGGTCAGAGTCTCTCCTGCTGCTACAGGGAACGGGTCCATTTCCAGAGCCACTTCCTTTTCTGAAAGACATTTAAAACCAGAATAAAGGAGCATTTTAGACCAGAATAGTTGAAATTCTTTAAACGTTGGAATGTTTGTGAATGAATTTCTTTTAACATGCTCTGGTAAAGTTATATATTCAGAAAAGATAAGTTCATTACTATAAGGGCATAAAGTGAATGATAAACATACCAGTGGTCCTAAGTATGACTTGGTTACTTCTGTAGGTTTCATTCTTGTTAACACACCAATAAATGGTCTCAGAGACTATCAGTGCACTGGTTTCAAAGACAAACGATGTTGTACTATTGTCGACCTGTTTCAGGTAAACTGCCCATGTCCGTTTTTCCTGGGTGACTTTGCAGAACCAGCTGTCCAGTCCGGTTTCATTTTCAATTTCCAGTAAAACTCTGCTGTTCTTGCGCATCACTGGCTGACCTGTTGCGATGGTGAGCGATGCAGTGGGTACGTATTCTGTGTTGGACACAAACTCATTTATAATAATGAACAGCGAACTTTTCTTTGCATCTTTATGGGGTTTTCCTCTGTACTTTACCGAGAACACGGACAGGGAAGTCATCACTCTTTGTGTCTTTGATTTGACATTGGTAGGTTCCTGAGTTTTTGGAGGCAGCTGGTGCTATCTTCAGGGTTCTATTCTTGTTTTCCAGAGCTTCATTATTGAAATACCAGGTTGCTGTGCCTCCACTCGAAACATCCTTACAATACAAGTAAAACAAGTCTCCAGTGAAGATAGACTCCAGATGAGGAGACATGGACACTAAGGATGCAGAGGAATTAAAAAAGCAATGTGTTAGTGAGTGCAGTTATGACTATGAGAGTGTAACTTGTGGAAAGCTTTCAGGATATAACAGAGAGGGGGATCCTGATTACCACTTGGTTTCTGACATCTCACCAGGAGGGGCATCACTGCAACATTATGGAGAAAAAACAAAAAGTTATGGATTTTCATTTGTTCCCACATTTATCATCAGTTTAGTTTGTGTTTTAATTGTTAATATGTTCTACATTTTTGATAGAAAGACTAACAATCATCTTTATGTCATTTTAATATAATAATTGACAAGGATTTATTTTATAAATGTGAAAGTGCACTTTAAAATAAATCGATAAATCATCTTTCAAAATGAAATATTTGCTTCCAGTTGTTCTCATTTGTGTATAGACTATGTGCCCACTCAGAGCCTAAATAGCATATTAATCTGGTATTTAGGCTGGACTGATGTTGTACCAAACGTTTGTGATCACAGATGCACACAATGAACCGCACCCAGAAATCATCATGAACGTTACGTGAGAACGATGGAGATATTCCACCCATACAGCTTCTGCAGGCTGGTTCCGCTTTATAACTCAGGCAGAAGACATGCAATGATTTAATCCGTTATTCTAATGCACACATCAGCTTTTTAATCATCAGCACCTTTGTTGTGACTGAGTCATTTCTTTTCCATCAATTCAAAACTTATTTCTTCTCAGCAAGATTAACATAATAACTTAATTATGAGCTATCTTCTTCTCTCTTATGCTTTTCTCATTAGGTTAGCTTTTACTTAATTTTTTTTATTTGACCCAAGCTTTATTCAGCTTTCTGAGTTATGTGTGTTTCTATGGACGGTTTAGTTTTTTGTTCTGTAACAACCCATCATTAGATGTCCTCAGTCCTGTCACCTTGCAGCTCTCCACACCTGCCACTCATCCAACCCTTCCCAGAACTTAAACCTCGTTCTTTCTGTCACTCATCTGCTTGCTGTGCGCTTTTTCCAAGAGGCCTCCAGCCTATCTCTGTGTTCCTTTTGCATTTCAAACTTTCTATTTGACATACAAATTGCACTTTTCATCCAATTTTAAAGAAACAGAAAGGAACACAACTGCCACAAAAAACCGCAAACTGACACTAACCTGAAATTTGAAATCTTGATGAATTAAACTTTTTGTGCCAGATAGAAGCTTCGAAATAAAAAAGACATCTTGATCTTCAATTAACAGGTATTAACTGTTCTTTGGGCAATTAAAAACATGTATCTAATTTAGTTCCTATGCCATTCAAGCATTCTTGGTTTTGCTGCAGCAAGAAATCACTGAAAGGGCGGGAAGTGTAGCTATTCTTTTAATTGTTAGTTTAGAAATTGTGAGTCAACATCATTACTTGAACTGAAACTGAAGACAGAAACTTAAAAGCCTCTATTCTTAGGTCACACAAAATAATTTAGAGATTCTGAAACGAAAAGTTAAATAACAAGACTTGCTCATCTAGTAAAACTAACAATGGTTAAGAGATAAACTTGTCCCTATCTGATGGTGAAAGACTTTAAGCCTTGCTGGAGCCTCCTTACCTGCCAGGAGCAGCAGTTCTCGTCCACCTGTCATCCCTCCAAGCAATGCAGACAAGAAGTCAACACATCAGCTGGGGCACTGACAAATGACCACAGTCAAAGCTATCGAGTCAAATATTTTGTAATGATGAGGAAGTTCTGCTGTGTTTAGTAGGTGGAGGGTCAGAGCCAACAAGAAAATGCTGCAGAAGGGAAAGACTTTCTTCAAGCCAAGATTCCGTTTTAAAATGTAACTTCTCCAAATCCACAGAGACAGTTTCTTCCCCCAGGCTGTTTCTCTGATGAACATTCAATAGAGTACAGAACAACAGCATACAGATGTTGCAAATGCACCTTTTTTATTAGATATGTGTATATTGTACATTGTAAATTTGTATATTCTGTAATGCAAAAACAGAACAAAAGACCAAAGTGTACCGGAGTCAAATTCCTTGTTTGTATGTAGGAACTTGGCAATAAAGCTGATTCTGGTTCTGATTCTGATTATGTTGCTGCTCTTTTCTAGCAAGATTCAAAAGGTCATCAAATTCAACCTGATCCCAGAATTCATTACACATCTTACTGAGGAAGGTGGATAAAATCCAATTTTAACCTCATAAGCTTGTTTAAAAGTGACGTCAACCAATTAAGGATCCTAAAAAGACTGACTTTCTGCAGTTTTCTGACTAAAGGGCCTGTGTTATAATTATAGAAGTAATATTTCTTTCTATTTAATAGTCCTATTTCTATCAGTTACTCTTCAAAATGGGTAAGACAGGAGAACATGCAGTTAAAGTAAGGCAGACTCATAAGGTTTTATGAAAAATAGCTACAGGCCTAAACTTGCCTGTAGTTACATTCAGAGCAGTAAATCAAAGGTTCTCAACAACAGTGAGCGTGAGGAAGACAGTAAAAGAGGTGAAGACAAATCTCCAAGGCTCCCTGGTTAAGTGTGTGCTCATTTTACTCACCTGAAGATCATGTCCACTGAGGCAAAAAATCTCACCACCTCGTACTACTCATGCTACGGAGGTCACCATGTTTTAGGTTTTAACTACCAAACCATGCAGAAAAACCTTATATTACCTTAATCCTTATTTCTGCATCAACTAACTTAGGCCACACCCACATACACCTAGAATGTTTTTTTTGCTACAGTGCGACAGTGCTAGCTAAAACTGAAACCAATCTGAAAAATTTTACTGTGGCCCTTGTTTGAATTTCTGCTGCGTTGGAAAGTTATGCGCCAAAAAGAGAAGATTTTTAGGAAGCATTCAAAAATAATATAAAATTTCAAAATGGCCTCCACACCCCTAACTACAAACAAGATTGTAGGGATGTGTATCAACATCTGCCTCTCGGGGGCGCTAAAACTTAGAGACCTTTATTATGCAGTAACAGCTGATTGAATTTTCATGAAACCTTGCAGATACTTTTTCACAGGATAGCTCAGAGGCTGCCTCTGGAACATAGTCATGATTGGTTTACTAACAAAAGTTTGAAAATTTGCCAAAAATCAGTCAAGTGATTGGTGTGATGAGCTCAGATCTACACGATCGATTCTGTGGATTATTCTGTATTATTTATTGTTTCAGAAGGTCATTGTTTTGGTGACAATTCTTGGAAAATTCTAATGAAATAATGCACACTGCTTCTTTAGGAGAAGAAAAGTTTACTAATTTAAAAATGATGAAGAGACAACTTGTTTCCTCTCAAGAGCCGACGTGGGGGACCTTTTATTCAGAAAACATCTCTGAATACATCTTCATTCAAAATCCCAAAGAATCCCAAAGTTTCCCTTTCATGAGTCAAGATATATATACAACAGTCATATCATAGTTGCGTATATGAGACATTTTGACCAATCAGACGTACCCTTTCACTTAAGCACATTTTGACACTCACAACATTGATTCTCCAGCACAGTTCCAAGAACAGAAGTCCAGGCAAACATCTGGAAAAGATCCGATTGGTCTACGTGACAGTTTACAACAACAATTTCATCACTTATCCAGCAACTTGGCTGGATTCAGGATATCATAATTCTTTCCAGCTGGACTATTTCTATCCAGCCTACACGTTTGCTTCTACAATAAGTCCATCAGTCATTCCTCGTGCCAAGACCTTTTCCCTAGTGTATTCTGTTTTGCAGGATGCTTGCATGTTTACTCAGAGTGAACAATTCTTCACAGAATTGATCTTATAATGGTAAACACAATAATAACACTTTCAATCTACTCAAACAAAGCTTTAAGGCTCAACACATATCAAGCCAGTAACTTACTATTCATATTCCTTTTTAACAGTTCCTTATTTGTTTTGTTTTTTCATTAAGTCTTAGTATCATTCCGTCCCTTAATGTTTAACCTAAAGAAACAATAATTCTGGCATGGTCCAACTCAAATCTCTAGTAAAATCTTTTTCTTCCTACAATAAATTGATTCCTGTTAAATTACAAGTCATTTCTCTTCACCTGTCAGTCTGATATTGAACATTAAATTAAGCTGTATTATCTGTTTTTCATTTCTTCCTCTTGGTTTGTTCCACCTCTCACTTTCTGATTTTTACTTTGCTCAACAAAATAAAATAAAACGTAAAACACATTTGCATACTAACTAAGCAAGGATAAAGCATAGACTGTCATTTTGTATTATCCCACCATTCTGGTTAATGAAACAGTTTGAACCTGATCCAAGAATTTGTTCCACCCACTAGAATATTTTTAAAGTTGATGCTTTCTATGGTGTTTTTAAAATCTAAGAACTCGAAATATGCAAAAAAAAAAAAAAAGGAATATACCTTGATAAAGATAAAGTTCTGATTCTATACATTTAGAGAATTTCTTTTCATTAAATTTCTACAAAATATGTAATAACTTGCATGATTAAAATTTCCATTATTCTTTATAGAACACAAACCAAAATGATATGTGACTCATTTTTTCAGTAAAACATTAATGAACTACAGTAAAATGAAAAGTAGACAATAGAAGCTCTAGGCCCGGCCCACTTTGAGCTCCGTCCCTGTGGAGGGGAACTGGGAGCCCCCTGATTTTTCTCTCCTCCTCCCAACACACTCACATGCTGAATCCCATACAGACTTTCACAGACGTGCAACACTTTCCTCCATTTCAGAAATGCTCTTCAGATAAACATTCAGTTAAACCCCATAAAGACTGAAATATACCAGTTGTCTTTTGATGGTTGAGAAAACATAAACACTTTACTTTGTATTTTCACAAAAGTCTTCCTACATCAGGCAGTTAACATTTGAGCTTCGACTAGAAAAGAAAAAATTTTGATAAAACCTGGATTCTCACTTCAATTATGGATATTCTATCAATTTTCTTGCGCATTTATAAAGTAATTTAGACTCCAAGGTAACTGCAGACCACTCCGCGCTCACTTGAATCTAAACTATTTAGTTGTTCAATCATAAGCCCAGACTTTGTGAGCACTGAGAGGTCCGCACCCAAGGAGTTCCTAAAAACCTGTCATACAAAGGAAAAGAAAAAACTGGATAAACAAATGTTAGTGACAATAAACCCATATGTATGACAGACGGATTCAACACTTAGATGAACACAGACACATGGACAGACATTTAGACAGACATATGCTGGCATTTGACATTCATACTTTTTACATCATTTATGCATTTTGCTCCCCACATTTGTGTGTCTGTTCATTGTTTCTGTGTGCGTTCGTGTGTATGTGTGTTGCGTTTCTGCTATGCATGTGTACGTGTACATGCGTGGTGCTGTGTGCCACACAAGCACACTCTTTTCGTCCTACGCTGGTGGAAAGCAAGACACGGCATATGTGCGGATGTTATACTAAGATAACCAAGCACAGATGACTGTGGAGAAACAAGCTTGAGTTTGCAGTTTCTCTATTTTGTCTCTATGAATCTGAACAAAAACACAAGAAGCCACAAAACTGTTTAAATTCATAATTTCAAACAAACGTTTGAGTCATTCAGGCTTTATGGAACGACCAAAAGGGTCCAGCATTGCATCAATTTACTGTAAATGAACAACACACACACAACTTGCAACCGGAAATTCCATCTCTCAAGCCAGCAGAGAGTGTTGAAGTACCCTTTAACGGGTCCTCCTGCGCGTTCGTTTTATCCACTGTAACCTAGAGGAATTCACAACACATTTAGAATAAATCACACGGAGACAGCTGTATATTCAAAGTACCTGGCCAGGGGAAGCTCTCAGGTGATCCGGACACACACCGAGACGACTTCAAGCTCCCCGTGGGCATGTTGCTTTTTATTAAAAACACATGAAAATGGGCCGTGCCCTGTTTACAGTTTTTTCACACATGTCGTCACGTACACACTTTTCCGGCCTACCATATTAGGACCTGTTCCTGTCCCACAGCTGCATCCCGTATCTACTGATATAGGAAGGGAGTACTCTGCCAGTTAATCTTCTCACCTCCCTACAGTCCTCAGTATTTTCTGCTTCATCACACTCAAGGCCAAGTTTGTGCAATAACAATTCTGCAGGCCACACAATGTCTTATACTAACACAGGTTATACATTTTACTTCCCACACTGGTTATGAACATAATAATAATAATGCACACACATAATATATTTCTACAAGAGCGTTTTCCTTTTTTCTAGCTTTCAGTCAGTTTCTACCAGAAACTGCTTCGCTATTTAAAGTATGCTTTAATTCTAATCAAAGTGCACAAGTTTCTTTAGGTCTATCTGTTGGAATAATTGTATATAGTTTTATCTTATATTTTTTCCTTTTCTATTAACTTTACTATTTGATCTTTATAACCTTTCATGATGTTTGTGTGAGTAAGGATGTGATGAGTTTGTCTGCAGGCAGGGATCATAAATGGAGCTGAGAAGGAAGCAGTCACAGATGAGGAGGTCATAAAGATGAAGGCTGATTGTGCTGAATAGAAGACACAACTGATCTTAAGATGGGGAGACTGTGGAAGTGTGTTGTTACAAGATAATGGTGTTTATGACCTGTTTACGATGCAGCTGTTTTTCCCATCCTTTAGAGAACAACGTTTATTGTAACCAGGGACCCCCAAAGAAAATAAAGAGAGTGGAACTGACAGATGGCTTTCAGAGCGGTAGGAGATTTGTAACTGGAGGCACATCTCTATCCGTTCTCCTCGCAGCGAGTAAAATAACTAATTATTTGACTTTTTCTTCTTTTTGTGATGTTATAAGTATTTTAGGTTGTTTGAACCTGATATTAATTTGGTCCTTCGAGCCGGATTCCAACTATGCCTGAGGATTCCAGCGGGTTGGTGGACTCCAGTAAAGACCGTGCGCACGGCAGGCTTCATCAGACTCACAGACCTTTTCCGGGACTGGACCTCGGCCCGCCCGCTGGGTTCTGACAGCTGATGGAACTCTGAGAGAAAGGAGAAGACAAAGTGGTGAGTTGAGTTTGGATTAAAAAGTGTGACAAAAAGCACCTGACTTTGACTTTTAAACAAGCACCTCAGGGCTAACACCCTATGAAACGGTATTTGGAAGACCATACAGATTGCCACAGTTCAAAAATCAAACTAATGAGGAATGTTTTATTTCCCAGCAGGAAAACCAACTAGTGGAACCAGGAGACTGGGTGTTAATAAGGAGTGTAGAAAAGAAACATTGGTATTTACCTAAGTGGGAGGACCCATATTAGGTATTATTAACCACTCCTACAGCAGTAAAAATAGCTGAGAGATCAACCTGGATACACCTTATGCATTGTAAAAAGGTCATTTTGGTTGAAAGGTCCACCAGGGGAAGTGATTTACAGACTGATGAGTGCTGGAGAGACCCGAAAGTCAACTTAGAGGAGTCAAAATTTCAGCCAAAATGACTTTTAGACGGATTAGCAATGCGTTCCGTTGCTGGGTATTTATATTTTTCCTCATATTGATTTTCTTATCTTTCTGGTACTTCTGGGAACCAGTCAAGATGAATCAGAATGTAACAACACCTGCTATGAGTCATATGAAACGAGTAGCGCTAAACCAAGGAAGGCAAGATAACCTAACTATGTGCACTAAACAAACTTCTTATACTTATGGCATTCAAGTGTGCGTGAAATCTAAAACCACAGCTGTGGTGCTGATCCCACTCATTAGCTTGACCAAACGAGGAAGGAAAGGACAGGATTATAGGAGTTATAAGTGGTACTTAACTAATGACAGAAGAGACACCTCATGGTCCATGATGGAGCTGATGAAGGAAACAATTGGACACCAGAGTGGGGCACTGCTGCTTATGCTAGTCATCAAAAGAAGTTGTTTAAACTCCATAAATCCAGGTTCAAACAATTAACCTCACGCATAACTCTCTATTTCCTCCCGACTACGTTACATCAGGAGGAAAATGTTGGGGATTTCTCCTGTGGGTCTGGGTTTCAGGGTCAGACCCAAACTTTGACCTTTTTGTTTGTAAAGTAAAAACTGAAACGACTTTCTCCCCTAAGTCTACAGCAAAGAGAGTAACAATTATGTTAGGAAACTTAACTACAGATGACTAAGTTCCAGGTTATTACTGGAGTATCAGGAACAAATAATAACTGGTTATTGATGGTAGAGCAAGCGGCTAACATGACTAAAAGAGATTGTGTTGTGTGTTTGGGTCCCAGGCCTTTATTACAAGTAATTCCAGCTGTGATACCACAACTCTGTGTGATGGAAGTAATGAATCAAACTAATCCAATGAAATGTGTCAGCACTGGGATTCTGTTTTTCCTGTAACCACAGCAGATAAGAACAAACCAGTATTCCATAAACGGGTCACCACTGGAAACTACACATGTATAAATATGAGAGAGAGGCAATAAATTGGGAAATCTCACTGCAGTATGGTGTACTACAAGTGTAAAAGTAAATAAGTATTTTAAACCAGTCTCTAGAGGAGACATTTGGTGGTGGTGTGGTGACGACAGGTTGTTTGATCGATTACCTTCAAATGTAACAGGACTCTGTGCTCTAATTACTTTATTGTTACCAGTTTCAGTATATCCTATGTCAGTAGATGAAGTAACAGATGGACTATCTAGTGTAAACCACATGACTGGCGTGATAGAAAGTGCAGAGCTGCAGCTTGGCAGACTGAGGGAGACTCTACATACATAGATGTTATAGATGAAGATAAATTAACTGATCAAGTAGCTGCAGGATTTGAATCAAGTATCTGTTGGTGGTGTACGATGAACAAAAACGTAGACAGGATCAACTATATTCACTACAATGTTCAAAAACTAGGAAATTGGACACAAAGCGGGTTTGAAGCTGTCCATGACTAATTGGCTTCAACTTCCCTGATGTCCTTCCAGAACAGAATTGCTTTGGACATGTTGTTAGCTGAAAAAGGAGGAGTTTGTGCCATTTTTGGAGAAAAATGCTGCACATTCATACCTAACAACACTGCTGCTGATGGCAGCCTCACTAAAGCCA